>ML818368.1:64781-74879 GCA_009831015.1 Picea engelmannii | reverse complement strand
TGGTTTGAATCTCAATAGAGAATATTTTCTTGCAGTCTACATAACCAAGTTTGACAATTATCATCAATGAAATGCCTTTTTTTACATTGTCAAGTATTATTATTTCCTTTCACCATTTATCTACTGTGGTATATCTCTAGTAGTTCTTCAAGCATGGTTTTCAACAACCATTTTTCATATGTCCTCTCCACTTGAAAGAATTGCATAAGAGCTTTCTCTTCTCATGTAATACATTTTGTTCTCCCTTTGATGTTTTAGAGTTAGTGTCTTAATGTGTTCCTTGTTAAATAATGAATGGTTTCTTCATCACACCATATTTTGTAAATATCTTCTTTCCTTGAATGGAACTAGTGCCAAAATTGCTATTATGATTCCTCTATCTATTCTTTGTCTTTGCTAACTTGGTTTTATTATAGACACCTTCAAGAGTGTAGATTTCAAACATCTCAATCTCCTTTTGATTTGGTGTGATTATCTCTCCAATGAACTCGGTGTAGAAATTTCATGAATTGAGTTTTCTATTGCAAATTCAAAAATTTCACATTTTTATAGGTTCAATGGATCTAATCCCTTGAATTATTAGCCTTAGGGATGAAATAAATATACATCAACAAACAACAGACAATGTTGCACTTTACATCAACCCTAAGACACTAGGAAATCCAAGAGAGAAAATACCAAATATGTGCCAATAAGTTTCCACCATTTAAGAAAACATTTTCATTCATAAACTAGATCTGAAATCATTGCAATTAATGCAATTACATCTATAAATTCGTCTTATTATCTTCAATATAAACATTACGATTTCAGCCTTAAATTATATCAAATTAGTAGGACATATAGTGTTGAAAATTACCAAACCATGAAGACAATGATTGATCAAGGTAAATATCGATGGCTACCCACCTCTTCCACTAACTCAACACAATTCTCCAGCTTGGCAATTCTCCCTAAACAATGTTTTCTGGAAAATTCAAGGGCCTAGGTTTTTCTTTGCCACACCAAGGCCATGACACAACATTGTATCCCTTAGTTATATCTTTTCAACAAGATATTATGCACACTAGATAAATATTGTATGGAAAAGTTGCACCTACATAAAGTTGTTGTATCAACTTACCACCTTGGGGCCCACAAACCTTTTGGCACTTTGCTTCCCAGGGTTAGGGTTTTGGACCTTTAGGAATATTGATTTATGTTAAAGGACATTCTTACAACCTCTTGTATGATCTTTTGTGAATGAGCGTAGTCGACGTCTCTCTCTCTCTCTCTCTCTCCAGAGATAAGCTACCACCATTCTAGCCAATTTATGTTCTACAATATTCTGTTATTTTATTCAATAATAGAATTTGGGTTTTCATTGTATTACTATTCTCTCTTCTATATTTTTTTGTGTGTTTCATTTTTTTCCCTATATAATCTGCATCAGTGGTATCATAGAAATATTCTCTTTGTTGTTTCTCAATGCATGTCCACAATGAGGTCAGGGTATGGAGAGTTGGGTCTTGAGCTAGTTTCACTTGGAGATGATCACTCTCGTTATCACAAGTAGCCTTCCATGGAAAGGGAAAAGAGAGATGACAGATCAGGAGATAATTTCAAGATGTTGCTTGAGGAATCCACCTCATGACAGAGGAATGAGATGATGGAAAACTTCAACCAGATTCTTCGATGATTGTCAATGGCAGCCAAGACATCTTCACCAAGAAACCATTTTGAAGGAGTGATTCCATTCAAGGTACAAGTTAACTTTGATATTCCTTTATTTGAAGGCTCGATAGATGCAGATGATTTGTAAAAATGGTTAAATATGTTAGAGGGTTACTAATCCATCCAAAAACATTTTGATATCAAAAAGATCACCTTCGCGCTCCTTAAATGCCTTCCCCATGTCAAATATTGGTGGGAAGGTTATTGGGAGAGACATAACATGGATGAGTCTATAGAATTTAGGATATAACCCACTTGGGCGACCTTTATTGATTCTATCAAGGAGGAATTCTAACATGTTGGAAACTATGATGACCAATACATGAGATGGAAATTTTTGTGACATGAGAGAGACCAGACAGTGTCGAAGGACATCGATATCTTTCATACCTTGCACTCAAAGTTGGTTATCAGAGACTCTGAAAACAACTGGTTTTGAAGTACTATAGTGGCCTACAAAGATACATCCAAAAAAATATGGATTTCTTAGAAATCTCTTCACTAGGAGCCACTTATTGATATGCTATCAAAATCGAGTAGAAATTCAAGAAGAGAAATAAGTAGGATGTCAGGTCTAAAAATATACCACAATTGAAGTATGGTAAAGGAGGACCTAATTCACAGAAAAAGGGATAGAGAAAGGAGACCCAAATCCAAGACAACGAGTCCAAGACGCAGATAAATAATAGTAATGAGAAGTTGAATAAAGACGTTAAAAAGTGGTGTGAGATCCACAATATCCCCTAGCACAACACTGATGAATTCCACTCAAAATAGTCATTGTTGGTCGAGATTAAAGAAGAAGAGTCAAATATTGAATTGGAATATGATTCAGAACATGATAAGGGAAAACATATCATCGATGTATAACCCAGTGCTACCATCACAACCACAAAGATCCAACCAAAAGAGTTAGAGGAGCTTGAGGAGGGGGAGTGACTCTTCCATTCATAGATGTGGGTGAAGGGGAACCCACTACATTTTGTTGTTGAAAGTGGGAGCCAAAAGAACCTGATCTCAACCAAGGTCATCAGGATATTGAAGTTGTCGACAATCACACACCCCCAACCATACACCATCGATTGGTTGAGCGAGGGATGAGACCTTTGCATCAACCAACAATGTCTCCTATCCTATGCCATCAAGCCCTTCAAAGATGATGTACTGTGTGATGTTTCCCCACCCTAAGTTTGTGATTTTATTTTATGAATACCCTATATGTGGAAGCACCATGTTGTTTACGAGGCCTAGCCTTGTAGTGTCATTGTTTCTTTGGGAGGTCAGCCTTACACAGTACCAGAGGTAGTTCTGACTACCACAATTTCAATGAAATTGGAAAACAATGTCAAAAGTTAATCTCTCATACTGCAAATTTTTTCCTCTTCATGGTTCAATCATAAGGTGAAAGAAAGGTCACTGTGACCACCACATCTTCAGCACAGGGTCTCTCTACATAGCATAAGCAGGTGGACAAGGTTGTAGAGGTATATAGAGACATTTTTGCCTTACCTATGGGGTTGCCTCTTCATTGTCATATCAAACATCCCATTGACTTGATACCTAGTACTCCCTTACCCAATGGTCCAATATAAAGACACTCCCTTCTAGAGAATGAGAAAATAAATTGTCAAAATCATGAACTCATCTAAAAGGGTCACATTCGACCGAGCTCCTCACATTGTGGTAGCCCAATTATGTCGGTGCAAAAGAAGGATGGGACATGGAAAATCCATATTGATTATATATCTCTGAATAAAATCACTTTCAAGAACTGATACCCTGTCCCCCGAATTGACAATCTTTATGATCAACTTAAGGGTGTCAATTTCATTAGTAAGATTGATCAGAAGTCGGGCTACCAACTAGGTTATGATAGAAAAAATTTATGTATGGAAGACAACCTTCAAAATTTTGAGCGTTTTTTCATGCCTTTTGGCTTGGGTGATCCTCCAGTGAAAATCATGAGGATGATGGATGATATCTTGCAACCATTGACATACTATTTTTTGGTCGTGTATTTGGATGACATCTTCATCTTTAGTCCAACCTGGGAAGAACATTTGCAACACATTCAACAATGCCTGAGCACCCTACAAACACAAGTTATATGCCAATTTGGAGAAATGTTCATTTATCATGCAGAGAATTCAATACTTACGATAAATCATGGATGAATATGGTGTGCATGTGGACCCAACCAAGATCCAATTCATTTTCGATTGGTTAGCCCTGCTAACTTTGATAGAGCTATGAAAAATCTTGGGCCTTGCCAACTTCTATCGTAGGTTCATGTCGAGGTTCTCTCATATATCTTAGCCCTTAATTCAAGTGACCAAGGGTGGATCTAAAGTCAATTTTTCCTAGTAAAAATCATAGCAGAAATCATGAGGATCTAAAACATCGCCTCCGCTCCACACTCATCATGTTACCAGACCTGCAACAACCATTTGAGATTAAGATAGATTCCTTTGACTATGTTATCGATGAATTCCTCACTCATCAATGACATTCAGTGGCCTATCATTGTGAAAAACTATCCGATGATGTTTGTAGATATCCCACCTATGAAAAGGAGATATACTTCATTATGCAGGCATGCTGACAATGGAATAATTGTATTCTTGGAAAGGAAACAATAATCCACAATGATCACAATCCTCTGCAATTCATGTAGACACAAGGGAAGTTACAAAATGACTACCATTAGAAGTGGTCCACATACCTGTAATAATTCCACATGAATATTAAGTACAAGAAGGGTAGTGCCAATCGTGTTGCATACTTCCTTAGTCAACCCCTGATTGTGGTGCTAATTGTAGTTCTTAAATCTTGTGGGCATGATACCTATAGGTGGCCACAATTATACAACAATGACTATGAATTCATTACTAATTATCAAACATTTAGTGTAGGCAAACAAGTCTCGAGCTTCCACCTCTAGAATTCCTCTTGTGCTATCTAGGATATCTTTGTGTTCCTTCAAGTGAGCATGAAAATATAATTTTGGAGGTACATTACAATCAAGTGGAAAGGAAATTTGGTTTGAAGAAGACAATAAAAATACTTCAGAAGTGTTTCTACTGGCCAAAGATTTGACAGGATGCTAGTCAGTATATAAGGTCATGCACTTCGTATGATATCATTAAACTGTCCATCAAGAAGCAAGGGACGTACACTCCTCTCCCTGCCCTAGAAAATCCCTAGGAGTTAGTCTCTATGGATTATATTACAGGTTTTACCTCAACCAAACATAGTCACGATTGTGTCTTTGTGGTTTTCAATCGGTTCTCTGAGATGGCCATTTTGGCACAATGAAAAAAGAGTATCAAAGTGAAGACCACTACTAGGCTCTTCTTTGAGCATGTTTGGGTTCATTTTGGGCTACGACAGACCATTATTTCAAATAGGGACAACAGGTTAGTCAGTAACTTTTGGTCCAACCTATGGTCTATGTTGAACACCAAGTTGACGAAATTGACTTCCTTTCATCCCCAAACAGAAGTGGTCAATAGTATGATTATACATATCCATCACATGTATAACTCCAAGCATCCACGTACATGAGATGAGAGCTTTCCATATGTTCAACATATCTATAACAGATCCCTCCACAACTCCATTGTCCATGCCATTTTTGGGTGTTCTTGGGGTTCCAACCATTGGCCCCCATTGATGTAGCTCTACTCATTCTATCTCCACTGACATAGTCCTCCCACACTTAGATAGAGGTAGAAAGAGCAACTGATTTTTTGAACATATCCAACACCTCTAACAATAGTTTCATGATATCTTGTAGAAGGCCAATGGAAAGTACAAGCAATGACATGACCAACATTGGGTTCCACACAATTTTCAGGTTGGTGACAAGGTGTGGTTGCATTTGCAGAAAGAGGGCCTCACAAACCCCCACAGGAAGCTCATACTACTATGATATGGGCCTTACACCATCACAATGGTTGTGAGAGAAAATAATTTGGAATTGAGTATTCCTCCTTTCCTTGGATTGCACCCAGTATTTAATGTTGAGTTGCTTCGACCATATTTTCCACCTCTACTGGACACCTCAGAGGTGGATGAGAAATTTGTCCCTACATAACTTAATCCAAAATACATTGAGAAAGCTGCAGTGGATTGGATCATGGACACAAATATTAAGGGAAATTTCTAGTAGAACATACAACTCGATCGGGTTTTCAAAGAAATATAACTTCTTCAGCAAGGAAAATGGCTCACCAAGATTCAGATTCAACAAAATTTTACCCATCTATTGCAAGAAATTGACACAATGTCGACCATTGCTTCCTAAGGGGGGAGGAATAATCCAGGTGGATATCAGTGACCACCCACCACTTCCAATTACTCGACATGGTTCTATTTCTTGGCAGTTTTTTTATGATTTTCTGAGATTTTCTGGGATTTTCTAGTTCCTAAACTTCCAGGGCCATTTTGAGGCCTTAAATAATGTTTTTAGGGAAATTCAAGGTCCTAGGTTTATCTTTGTCACACCCAGGCCATGAAACAATATTTTGTTCCTTAGTTGTATCTTTCCAACGAGCTATTATGCATGCCAAATGAATATTGTATGCAAAGGTGCACCCCGGGGAAGTTGATGTATCAACTAACCACCTCAGGGCCCTCAAACCTTTTGGCACTTTTCCTCCTAGAATTAGGGTTTTGGACCCATAGGTTTTTTTATTTATGCTAAAATTCCATTCTTTCGGCCTCTTGTACAATCATTTACGAATGAGCATAGCCAAGATCTCTCTCTCTCTCTCTCTAGATAAGATACCACCATTCTAGCGAGTTTGTGTTCTATATTATTTTGACATTTTATTCATTAATAAAAGTTGGGTTTTCATTGTATTACTCTACTCTCTATTATATTTTTTTGTGTGATTCATTTCATTCACTATACAATCCAGATCAATGATAGCTAAAAATCAAATCGTCGACAAGAGAATTTTGGGCAGCTAAAAAAGTCACACACACACACACACAAATATATAATATATGAAGTTTAAGTACATACTCTCATCTTATCGAGTTTAAGTACATACTCTCATATAATATATGAAGTTTAAGAAAAACCAAGAAAATCCCTAGCTCCACTAAAGATACTCCAACAAGCTAGAATCACCACTAGCAAGTACTCCTCCTTGGCCTCATGCAAGGCATCTCCTTTTATATTTCTCCTCAACAAGTACAACTTAAGGTTTATCACCAAACCCTATCTCCAATGCCTCATAAGGGATCAAAAACTATCCCTATACTTCAAGAACGATCCAAGAAACTGTATCACTTTAAGACACAGAGATATAAAGTACAAAGACATTGAACAAGAGAGAAAGAGATACTAGTGCTTCTCCTCTTACATCTATAAACCAAGCGTAAAGAAGAATAGGCACAAGTTCATCATTGAATATGTAATGACTCTCTAATTTCTTTATTTATATGAGAGGTAAGGGAGGTATAACATGAAAAGTGCACCTACTCCACTAAAAGCAACCTATAGGACACAAGAAGGTCCATGCATGTGAAGTGCTCTACTCCAAATGACACAGGTCAAGCTATAAGGTTACAACAATCAACAATCAAGGATCCAAGGCATGAGCACTACTCTCAAAGATCCAATGCTTCTCTTCCAATGGTACAAAGCTCCAATGCATCTCCAAGATCATGTTCCTCCTAAGGTATAGCCTCAAGTCAAGTATAATCCTACATGCAAGCAACCAAGTAAGCTCATGGTGTTCAGGGCCCAATGCCCTCCTTCAGAATGCGCAATTCTCTAGTTCAAATGTAAGGAATACTCCAATAAATTAATCTCCCTAAATGTGTTTACTACATGAATAAGTCACCAAGCTCCATAGATCTCCAATGATCCAAGGAAAAATGTTATATAAGCATCCATACAACGTCAAGAAAATCAAGAGTAATCCACCCACAATTTGCAATTCCATCATAGAACATCAAGGGTTAACCATACACCATGCACCCCACATCTCATTAAGCACCCGAACCATGGTGTAAATTTTTTTAGAGTAACTCTATAATATAACACTCCCACTTCACAAGGAAAGTGTTTTCACTAACACTATCCTACTCCCTTTGCAACTCACCCAAATATACCATATAAAATTTATACATGTTGTATCCTCGAGATCAATCTAAACATCATCATCCATTAATGAATCACACATCACCTCCTCAATATTAATAGAAGACTCACAAATGGAAGAAGCTAATGCAATATGGTTGGTATATCTCCTCAGAGGTATACTCACCATCTCAACTTTCTACATATTGGAGTAGTAAGTGAGGGCATATACGTCCCCAATATCACCTTATCTACTCTTGATTTTGACTAATCTCTAACATCCAAATCAACCTTTGGAATTATAGAAATTACAACATCCTCTCTCTTAATCATTGAAGGAGAATAGTGTGCACTAGAATATCTCACATCCTCATCAAACTTCACATTCTACTTACCACAATCTTTCACTATGTTGGAATTTCAATCATGTAAGCTATGGAAATGTTATTATATCCATTAACACAAGACACTATTACATCATCTTGAACCTCTAAATAATTTTTACCACATGTGAATCTAAAGGATCATAACTCTATATCATCAACAACATGCCAAACTCCATCATCCTCAAGTTAGCATCATGAGCCAAAATTGTCAACAACATGTAATCATCGATATCTGATCGATTCAACTTAAACCCTTTGGAAATTGAAGCATTGACCTCAACTAAGTTACCTCCTTGTTCTGATAGAATCATGAAACAAAAGTAACATCAAGGTCACCTTCCTCTCCCTGAGAGAATCCAACAACCCTATTCTTGTACTCTACAACACTCCCATCAATTGAAAAATTGGAATACAATACCAATTCCACCATAACGTTTTAACATGTATCCATGGCATCACTCCATGTATGTTTTGCATATGCCTCCTTAAATATATAAGGCCCATCTAGTGTCCTACTGGAATGTACAAGTGCCACAGGATCAACAAGAAACCTATAAAACCCACCATCTAGCACAACTCTAGACAAAGTCCTCAAGTTAGCTAGACTACAATCACTAATAGTGAAATGTTATCCATCAAATGCAATTCTCCACTAGTGATATGCTATATAAGAAACTAAAAGAATATTTTTCTTTAAGAACAAATAAAACATCACTCAACTTAAGAACATCACTTGATGGCATCTGGAAGGAAGTGGAGTCCACTCCTCTCACATGATAAGTAGCATCGTCACCTACCACACTGATACCTCCCTCTTTCTCCTGAATCCTACTGAAATTTTTTTCTATCATAATTCATATGTTTTAATGCCCCACTATCAACATACCATCCAACAATAGACATAGTGTTAGAGAATAAACAAGAGTTTGTGGAAAAGTTGATCTCAAACTGAGATGAATGCTCATATACACTTGTAACGATGCTAGTTGCAACATGATTGGCCTTTCTCTTCTTCTTATTGTAAATTTTAAACCCTTACAGTATATCAATGGACACACAAATTCTTTACAAAAAATAAATAAAAATATAGCATTCACACATAGTACTCAAAAATTTACCCTGGAAACCCTTAACCAGGAAAACTGACAAATGTTTAGAGTCGTACCTCTAACTCACATTATATTAAATTCACCATTAAAATACAATATATAGGATCTCGTGGAATCCAAAACCCTAATCTATTGACCCAAATTAGATTCCTTGACCGGAATTACATTACAATGGGCCAAAAAACACCAAAAACATGTCAAAAATAGACCCAAAAACAATTCTCATGGGCTATTCCACCAAACAGGTGGGGAAAGACGCCCCACCCCCCCCCACCCCATTGCTCCCATTACAATGTACAATACATGGGATAATCATAATTCATATGTTTTAATTCCCCACTATCAACATACCATCCAACAATAGACATAGTGTTAGAGAATAAACAAGAGGTTGTGGAAAAGTTGATCTCAAATTGAGATGAATGCTCATATACACTTGTAACGATGCTAGTTACAACATGATTGGCCTTCCCCTTATTCTTCTTGTAAATTTAAAACCTTTACAGTATATCAATGCACACATAAATTCTTTACAAAACATAAATGAAAAAAATAACATTCACACATAGTACTCAGAAATTTACCCTGGAAACCCTTAACCAGGAAAACAGACAAATGTTTAGATTCGTACCTCTAACTCACATTGTATTAAATTCACCATTAAAATACAATATATAGGATCTCGTGGAATCCAAAACCCTAATCTATTGAACCAAATTAGATTCCTTGACCGAAATTACATTACAATGGGCCAAAAAACACCAAAACATGCCAAAAATAGACCCAAAAACAACGC
>ML818368.1:28760-49293 GCA_009831015.1 Picea engelmannii | reverse complement strand
TCAAACCAGGAGCATAGCTGGTACAAGATGAGGAGGAGGCGGCCAATGAAATTCTTCTGGTTCTGAGGATCATTTCTTCGTGCTTGACTTCTCTTCTTCAACTTGGGTCCCCGGCCCCGTCATAGCATTATAGGGTTTCCGAATTTTCTGCTGGGTTTCTTTGAGCCTACCCTGCATCTCCTTAAGCGTGTAGTCGATCAGGGAGAAGTTAGCGCTCATACGATTGGCGATATCATCGATCTTGCTTTCGATTCGATGAAGCTGAGAGAGAGGATCAGGTTCTAAACAAGAGTTTCTCATGCTGCTACTTCCACTCATGATTGAACGCTTCAGAATAACAGAATGGACAACGGGAGAGGTTGTGCAGGAGGAAATACAGACAATGAGGAATTTCGCTGGATTTTCGCCAATCAGTAGGCACGTTACTGTGCCAACCTAATCCTGAAAGGCCAAATTTAAAGTAGATAGAGTAACAGGAGATGCATTTCTAGAGTTCATGTACGAATGGGATGAGTCGCTCGTTTTTGCCCAGAAGATTAAACTTCCGGGAATGAAACGACTGTTGTTGCCAGCACTATGTCTGGATTGGATGAAGTGATGCCAACGGCATACTGAGTGATGTGATGAGATAGTTGCTGTCAGAATCATGATGGTCTTGAGGGTTTGGAGGAGATGAGACCTTAAGCAACAGAATCGTCATGATAGGTTTGCCTGACCTGTTCGGAATTATGATATCTGGTGTGGTTGGTATGAATTTTTTTTACAATCTGGGTAATTTTTATGGTGTTGGCTAATTAATCTATGAAATAGTTTTTTTCACAGGAATCCTATATCCTTTTGACCTAACCACATCATTAATGCATATACTAAATGCAAGCATAGAAACCATCTCATGATTCATACCCAAGCTGGGTATGACATGCAACAAATATAAAGCAATCATCTACGGACTGACTCTAGTTTTTTGGGGCTTCATGTTGTAGTGATTTTTGATTTCGATCTAACCTTTTATTGGATTGGTTGGAGGGGGCTGGAACCTTTTATTGGATTGGTTGGAGGGGGCTGGCTCATTCCCTCACTCATATCTATGAAAGAAGGGAACGCTAGCTAAGATGATATAAGTTTATATGAATCATTATTTTTTATTGTTTAAAATCCATAACTTTTACAATACTCCAAATCCAAATCATGGATTTGTATAGATTTGGATTTGATAACCATCTTTCCTGATTCACTTTCCTGCCAAACCACCTCAAAACAATTAACTGTATGAAGTTCCTTCCGGAGCATTGATTTGAGGTCCCACCGGTATATCTTGGCTGTGTTACTGAAAAATATATCTGACCAACTTGAAGTATCCTCCGAACTTCATCGAGTGGACAGGAAAATTGCTTTGCGACCAATTTATGGGATCCAGGGAGATGTTTACGAACAGCTCGCATCGTTTTGGCATCGTTTCTTTGTCAAGTTTTTAAGAAAGGGTCGTCATATTGATTTTGATTAAAAGTAGAAACAGAGCCCTCCAGAGCCCTCCTTGAGAAGGGTTCTCCTATGGATTTTGGAAAATAAAAAGCAATAGTTTAGAAATGATTTTTTTTATGGATTTTTTTAAGAGATATTTATTTAAATTTTGGGAAAAAATTGTTAGAATTTAGATTTGAGTGATTATTTTTGTATAATTTAAATGTTTTAGTGATTTTTCAGTATGTTTTAATCATTTTTGCATTTAGAAATAGATTTTAAACAACAAAAAATATTGATTTCCTGCAGATTTATGTCTTTTGATTCCTACAAAAAAAATCTTTTTCATAAAACAGTTAGACAAAACCAAATAAAAATAAAAGTTTAAAGTCAAATAGTAAACCCTAGTTGTTGTTTAAAAAACAAATTGTCCCATAGATTTTGAAAAGTAAAAAATAATGAACTCTTCTTAAATTTTAAGGAAGGGGTTATCCCATGAATTTTGAAAAGAAAATATGTGATATGTTAAAAGAAGGATAATATTGGATGTGAAACACCATCTTTATATAAGGAAAATGTTAAGTGGTGCTTAAGAGGTGAATGTATCACGACCACTTGAATCATTTAAAGATGTGTGGATTTACTTTGCTTTTTGTTTTACATGGTCAATATTTCATTTGGTGCACTTATAATAATTATGTTCAAATGATTGTAAATATTTTTACAATGTAATTATGTTTATTCATGTGTGATTGTTTGAAACATAACTTCTCCATTATCTACAACATGCCATTTCAAACCTTATCAAAAAGAGAATCCCATAAGAAATGATACTCATTTCTATTATTTTGTAGATTATCTACAACATGCCATTTCAAACCTTATCAAAAAAGAAAATCCCATAAGAAATGATACTCATTTCTATTATTTTGTAGAAATAGTTGAGATTGTTTATATAATGGAGGAGTAATCCATTAGTTTCATGGACTTTCATGCACGTCTTTCAAACATTATCAAAAAGAGAATCCCATAAGAAATGATACACATTTTTACTATTTTGCATAAATAGTTGAGATTGTTTATATAATGGAGGAGTAACCCATTAGTTTCATGGACTTTCATGCATGTCTTTTGATTTATATAGTTAATGAGGATGACTTAGCTAGAGTGGTTGTATATTATTGAATAATCTTCTTAAAGAGATATATGGAAATTTTAAAGCAGTTTTTGTTCATCAAAAAGTGAAGCTTGAAGGTTATATGGACTTAGAGCATTGTATTTTTTATAAATCATTGTACTTAGAGTAGTAAGGTGTTTTACAACCCAGTGTGAAGGAGATGTTGCCACATGTTGTTAACCATTAGGCTCACTCAATATATAATTCAAGGCTCACTTAATATATAATTCAATATCTTTTTAAATATAGGTATTCAACATCCCAAAATGTTTTGAGATGAAAGAATATGTCATGTTTGTGACACTGAAATGGTTGAAAATGGAAAATACTTTTTCTTAGAATGTCCTTAATATACCCGAATTAGATCTCACTTTCAAAAGATTTGCCACAATATCAACCTTCCTAACTTTCTAACTGATCAAAACTATGGTAATCTTAGAAAGTTTCTCTTAACACTTTTAGAGCAAGAAAATAAAATTCTAAAAAAATCCAAGTAAAAGTTTACCTTTGTTAATGTCCAATAAACCAAATTTGATCTAAGTGAACATTAACTATCATCATCATTATCAATTAAAATACAACTATTTTTATAACTTTTGATTATAAGAAATTACACTCCTTATTAAAATAAATTATACGAATATATACATTCCTCATTAAAATTAAAACTAGCCCTTTCGCTAAGAGGGGAGAATGAAATATATTCTTTCCATTTCATTTACTGGGGGCAAATGTTATTCTCAATTGGCCATTTTCACTCTACATTTCATCTTATGGAAAATGAAGATGAAGAGAGTGTCATAGCTTCGATCCATCAACTCAGTAATGAAGTGTTTGAGCTTTTCGACTATTTGTACCTTCTTTCTGGTCGATAGACTCTCTATTTCGGTGAAGCTGCGCTCCAACTGGAAATTATATCTTCAGTAGTTTTTTTTCCAAATTTGGTAGGTTGGTTAATATTGTATTCAAGTTTAATGTTATGGGTTTCTACGGTTGATCGTCAGCAGTTTTGGCTCATGCAGGTTTCGCTTTTCCCTGAACTCGAAATCCTTCAGACCGTTCCCTTCGTTGCATTAATTCCGATTTTGACAGAGTAAAGGATCTGCGTTGACTCAACGTAAGTAGCAGTAGTTTTCGGCAATGTTTCAGTTTCAATTTCAAGTTGGCATGTCCCGTTGTCTCTAGGTTTTCTTTCTCGTTTGCGGCAATGTTTCATTTTCAACTTCAAGTTGGCATGTCCCATTTCATAAATGTCCTCTGTCAATGTTTGATTAAAACGCCAGGAAAAGAAATACAATTTCAATATTCCAATTGTTCATCCACTAATTTACTCAGAGCTTCCTGATATAGAATCAGCTTACTATGATTCTTTTTACTACCTCAACGTCATTCAAGAATCGTTTTAGCATACTCGCTGGATGTTCCGGGGATATAATTATGATGTAAGTTAAAGATTATATTAAATGAAGATTTTTTTTTAAGAGATATTTGTTTAAAATCAAGTGAGAAATTGTTGGATTTTTAGTAAAATCCGAGTATCCTGTGAGTTTTTTAACATGCTAAATCCATTTCTACATTCAAAAATGAATTCTGGACAATATGCCATATTCGAGAAAAAAAAACATTTCATAAAACAACTAACGATCGCCTTTAATTATCATGCGATTCATAGTAGCAGTTTCCCCGGTGGTTCTGTTTTTAGGCGAGTTTCCTTTCGAACCCTCCAGTCAAGATTCACCTTACCTTACCTTACCCGGGCCCTTTACAGACCGCCCGTCACACCTTGGGAATTGGTTCCACCCAAAGCATGGGTCAATGCAATTTATCATTGTCCAATGGTGGTTGAAAATCTGGAACGCTGTATACCAGCTAGGACGGCTCATACAGCTTGATGAGTTGAATGACTGCAGTCAGAGATGTGACAACAATGCCCAAAGGCCATACCCCATCATAAACAATGTCCAAAGGCTATACTAAACTAATAAACGCAGTCCATGGAAATTCCTTTTCTGACGAGCCTCTCGGGTCATCACCTTATTCTGCAAGGCCAACCACATAAAGAGACAATGTCCAAAGGCTATACTAAACTAATAAACGCAGTCCATGGAAATTCCTTTTCTGACGAGCCTCTCGGGTCATCACCTTATTCTGCAAGGCCAACCACATAAAGAGCTTGTTCTTCTTTGCCACTTTTACCTTCACATATTCTTCCACCACCAATTTTGTGGCTCTTGGGTTGCTGTCATCAAAGATTGATATCCACCTTTCACCGTATAAATACCATCCATATTATTTCTTAACCAGATTAAGCTATCAAGTTCCTAGTTCAAAGATTAAGCTATATTATTTCTTAACCAGATTAAGCTATCAAGTTCCTAGTTCAAAGATTAAGATATATTATTTCTTAACCAGATTGATATGTGCTCTTCACAATTCATTGGTGAGGGATTCCAATTCTTGTTTCCAGTCCCCTTCCAATCCCAAATCCCTATCCATCTTCCAAGCATGAGACCATATATTTGTTCTCATAAGGTCATTTTAATCTTTAATTGTTTTAATATCCCAACTTTGTAAGTGCGCAACCAAGGCAACTATCAGTTTTACCTGGTGCCCACACTCCACAATGGTCTCAACTCCCACTCTCACCTCTTCATTGTTTCCAACCTTCCATCCCAAGAACCTTTCTATCAAAGCGAAAGAGTGATCCGGATTTTATGAGCAGAATCAAATGATTACATATTATTAACAGGTGCTTAACACAAAATAACATAGATATAGTAAAACTAGTTTTCTATTCAATAAGGAAATAAGCTGAAACTGTAAAATGCAGCAGAAACAAGCTTGCTGGAATGGTGGCGGCTTATATCTGAGAAGAGATGTGGCGGTTGCGCTCATGCGCAAGAAGATCATTATCATGAGGCTCTAAAGACATTTTTACAATAAATAGGAATGCCAAAAACCCTAGACATCCAAAAACCTAACCCTAGGAGATGAAGCACCAAAAGTCATGTGGGCCCCGTTTGGGTAAGTTAGTACATCAACTTTCTGAGGTCGTAACTTTTGCATACAATATTCGTTTTAGGCGTATGATAGTTCGTTGGAAAGGTATCGTCGAGGAGATTCATTTTGGGTGAAGTATCGAAGGAAATTCCATATTTCTCCTCTTTTTCCCCAAAAAAACATCGTTTAACACCTCAAAACGACTCTAGAAGTGAAAAACTGCTAAAAATAGTAAATTACCAAAATTGTCAAAAAAACGTTTTGAGCCAGTTGGAAAAGGTGGGTGGCCATCGATATTCACCTGGATAAATCCTCCTTCCTTAGGAAGAAATGGTCTCCATTACGTTGAGTTCCCCCATCAGATGTGGAAATTTCTGTTGAATTTGGCCTCGGGTGAGCCACTTGCCTTGGTGCAGGAGCTGCCCTGCTTTGACGACTCAATAAAGATGGATCATTTGTTGTTGAGTGCCCTTGAACTGTGTGGCCACAATATGATCACTGGATTCCTGTTGTATGCAGTCGAAGTTGAGCTATGTTGGTGTCAGTTGTTTTGCTACTTCTGAGGTGTCCAATAATGGTGGAAAATAAGGGTGAAGGAGATCCACGTTGAACACTGAGTGCAGGCCCACAACTTCCACTATAGTTTCCTCTTATATGTTGTGCATAATCTTCATTCTATCTCCTTTACGAGGACAATCTTTGTACAAATGGTCTCCTTCACATCCCTGACATTTGATTGGTTGCCTTGTCCCTTTCCCCAATAATTTTGCCATCTTATATCCATTCCGACCTGGCGACTTTTATGATATGTATTAGTACCATTTCCAAGGAAAGGAGGTTTTAATATCTTCTTCCTTTGAATAATTTTTCCTTCTTCTTATCTTTCCCATGCTTCCAAAATTAAGCTTCACCTTTTCTCTGGTCATACAATTATTTGGCTTTCCTGATGGTCTCTTCAAGGTCTTAGGCTCATCATATTAGATATTGTCTTCGTAAAATGTTGGCAATACACTTAAGAACCTTTTTGTCTTCACCTTCTCCTCTTTAATATAACCCACAAATATTAGCAGGTTCAAAATCTTCTTCTCACATTCTTCCATGGTTATATTTCCCAACTTGAGTTTAAAGAACTCTTGTGTATTCTTGTCATAGTAGTGCTCATAAAGGTATTTATGCTAGAAATAATTTTTGAACTTCTTCCGAGAAATCCTTCTCTCATTGATATTCTTTACTTGCTTTAGCTTATCCCACCACATGGAGCCTTTTCCTTGTAGATGGTATATAACGATTTTGGCTTCTAGAATGGATGAGTAGTTGTGCAGCTGAAAATACTTTCTTTTCCTTAACAACCAAGCTTTAACATCATCTCTCATCTTGTTTTCACCATCAAAGGTTGGTGTATTAATCTTCCTAATCTCTCCTTGCAAATCCTCTAAGTGTTCATGTCTTCTCCGTTGATCTCTAACCAGAGACACTTTTGGACTGCTCTTTGATTCTTCAAATGCACAAGACTTCCTAGCTGGAGGAGTCGGTGAGTAATGATGTTGTTTAGTTATGGTAGCACTTCTTGGGTGCATGGATCTTCTATGGCTATCTATCCTTGCATGAGATCTTCCTTCTTCTTCATGCCTTAAACCCAATGCATTCATTATTTTCATTTGCAACTGATTTAAACTCTGCAACAACTAAGTGTTTAATTCAGTTTGCTTCTCTTCATCTTTCAACAACTTCTCATTATCAACTCTACAACCCTGCACCTCCATATTCAAACTCCTCATGGTTTCTACTAGCTCTATTGACTCCATTATTTCTCTGTGCCCATTAGATTTTGTCTCCTCATTTTTCCTACACTGATATTTAGGCCTCTAACTTCTTCTTCATGACCGTTGGATCCTTGTCCATCTTCCATGTCTCCTCCCCAATGGTTCTTTTCAATTATGGGATTTACTTGTCCTTATTTCAACATTTATTAGACTCGAAGAAGCGTGCATACAAGTAAAACTATTAGATACACCTCATTTCCAGACCTACAACATTTTCTTTCAAATTTTGAAAAATATGCGCATTGCCATTTTCTATCAATTAAGGCTATAGGTCCTTTTTCTTCCCAATTTCTGAAGAAATATGAAGCTCTTATCCAAAATCTAAGCCTCCATACATATTCTCATTTGAAATATCTTTCCAATTACTATGCTTATGTTTCAATATGAGCTTAGAGCTACAATTTATAGCTCTCGAAAATAACCATTTTTTCCCATTTTTTGCAATTTTCTAACTGGTGCAATCAAGGTTAGAGACCAACTTTTGCCATCTATAAATGAAAATCTAGAGAGAATAATAAAAATTTTGTATCGGGAAAAAATAACATTTATGATTATGAGTACTCAGAAACTCTCAGATTAATGATCTAATGCTCTAGCAATTCAAGTTAATGTTTCACCTTTGTAATGCCTGCCAAGTATCGAGGAATTAAATCACCCATTAATTCCAAGAAAAATGGCGATGGGAGTTGAAATGGACTCCCCTAAAAAAATTTACAATAACCAAAACTAAGGGTCAAGCCGAATTTGGCTTTTGCATCTGTAGTTGTGTTTTGGTGCCTCAAGATGTGGTAAAACTCTAGCTTGTCAAATCCCTACACTTCTTGAAGAATTTGTCGCACCAAACACTCTATATTGGGCCTTCTCGTAATGGAATTATTTATATTTGTGCTAAGAATACCATAGAGTCTCTCACAATCGTTTCCTCTCAACTTCATTGTTCACAGTGATCCCAAATCCCTAGGCATATTTTACTTATTGATTTCCCTCATAGTTAATGATGACGGACCCACCCCTATGACCCTTACAACTACCTTCCTATCTTATAAAGTGTAAACATGTAATTAATAAATTGCAACTAGTCTTACACCTATTTTCATGTCTCAAACACACTTGATGATTTATTGTATAGAGTTGTTCCAACCTTCCTTCTTAACTCGTAAAAGACTTGAGCATTTATACACTACAAGGAAAAGACCCTCTAGCGAAGGTTTTTCCGAAAGCCCATATAAAAATAGCCCAAAAATCTGTCTATAGTGGATGCGAGCGGGCGAAGGTTTTAGCAGATGTTTTTTTATAGTGCTTTTATCAATACATAATGCACCAGTGTGTTTTCTATTACGGACGCATCGGTGCTCTAAAAAATGGCGCATTGTGGTAGGGTTATTTAAAAAAAATATTGTAGTGCACTACTTAAATACTGATGCATCGATGCACATCGTTGCTCTAAAAAATGGTGCATCGTGGTAGGGTTGTTTTTAAAAAAAATATACTCTGGTGTTCTACTTAAATACTGACAAACGGGTGCATCTCATAATCGAACGCACCGTAACAGGGTTAAATAAATAAAAAAATGACCGGTCATAAAATTCATTTTTACCCTTTTCGGTGTTGTAGAACTCTCAAGCACTGGTGCAACTTTTGCCTCTCTGAAGTGCCCTATCGTTGATGCTTCCCTTGCTTGCCTTCCTTCCGTCGACTGTTGCTCAGTGCATGGATTTCAAATTTTTCCAAATGGTGGGTAAATTTTGTATTTTGGACTACATGGCAACCATGCCTCCCCGATGAGGAAATGTCTTTATTTCTTTATAACTTAAACTTTTAGTGAAATAAAATTCGAAATTCAGTTAAATTTCCACTGTTTTTAAATTTATTTTTTTATACGCGGTGCATTCGATTCGTTTGTCTCGCATCGCGGACGGTGCACTCTGAAAATTTACAGGGTGCATCGAAACACCATGCCTAATTTTTTTCAGCAATGTGTTTGTAAACTCTAAAACACCTGTGTGTTGGGTAAACTTTAAAGCACCAATGCATAATTTTACTGATGCACCACCTAAAATAATATAGTTGATTTTTCACAGTGCATCGAAATAATGTTAACGCACCGAGGCGTTATGTTAAACGATGCACCACATAAATCAAATATATTTTTTATGTGGTGTGTTGGTAAAATTACACAGCGGTGCATTAATGATTACCCAATGCACCGTCGTAAAAAATTAGAGCCTAAATGACAAAGTACCATAATTATCAATTTTTGGTGTGGTGTGTCGCATTTCCTGTAACACACAGTGCATGTCGGGAAAAGCTACGCACCGCAGTAACAATTTTTTTTTAAATGGTTTTATGGTGCTTTAGGATTTTGAATTTTTATCATTTTAGGCAGTGCGTCGGTTAACCTTAACACATCGGTGTGGTAAGGTTATACAATGCACCGCATAAAATAATATAATTTTTTTTATATGATGTGTTATGTTACATGTGTGCATTGTAGACGGTGTTCACAAGTAATATACGCACCGCAGACGATGCTTGACTGTTTTTTAGGCGCATCGATGATGAAATTTACTTATTTTTTAAGAAAGTTATTTTTTCGTATTTATAAATAAATTTCTCATTTACTATTTTTTTTTATGTTTTATGTATGAGGCTGATGTATTTTATTATGTTAATCATGTAGCGATGTCAGCGGAGAGATCAAGAGGAGCAGAGGGTTGACCTGTACAATGTTGTACGATATTGGGATGTGAGGGAGAGAGAGAGGGATTTGTACCCCCACCCTATTAGTACAACGACCCAAGTCCTCTTGAGGAATGTAGGCCTCCTTAAGTACTATGAGGAGGCTACATCCCTGAAGGGGCACTCCGGGTTCTTAGTGCAGTTGATTTGTCGATGGGATGTCCATAGATAGACTTTGTGTGTCGGTCATGATCAGTGGTATCGGCCGACTGAGGAGTATATATATTTTATCATTGGCCTATCCAAGAGAGGGGAGGATTTTCCCCAGTTCCCTAATGCCCCAGTCGGTGTTGCAGTAGAGAGTCAGCTCATGTAATCTCAAAGATATATTGTGGTTGATGTACTTTCTCCAACTGATTTTTAGGTGTCTGGTGGACAACTACGGATCACTTATTTCTATGTAGAGGAGGTTAGGTGCCTCTCATTGTTAATGATGACCATTGCACACTTTACCAGTGATGGGAAACACATTAGTTGCACTGTTTTGTAATATGTTGATTCTTTGGTACAGAGGCCATGATGTGTTAGATGTTCCGCCATTTTTTTTGTAGCATTTTTGTATATCTCTAGATAGATGTCGTGCTATGATGCAGGGGAGGGCGAACTTCTCTTTTGCTTCATAGTTATTTTGTTTATTTTTTGAGAGGTTTTCGGAGATGAGGCCTACTTTTTTTCATCAACCTTCTAGGCCGATGACTCAACTGCAGATGCACATGTGGGGCAAGATGATGCCCAAGAAGGGCCAACCAGAGTTTCTGGCCAAGATTTCCACAAATGCATTGGGGCTTCTAGCCAGTGAGGTCGATCACATGTTCATGATGGTGTCGTGCCCTTATGCGAGGTTGGAAGGGAAAGGATGTATGAACATCCTCTTACACCGAATGAGCCACTAGATGCTAGAGGTAATATTAGTGTTTTATTTAAATTAATCTAATTTCATTTTATTTCCTTACTTAATTATAATAAAATTAATTATAACACGTTCTTTAACTTGTTTAATGAAACCATTTAATTATTTTTGTGTACTATATGTTTTGTAGATATTGGCACATTCCTTGGGGATGTGCCTCCTCCCCCACCAGATGCAGATGAGGAGATTCCTGAGGCCACGATGGGTCAGGGTCCTCAGGTGTAGATAGTTGGTTGCATGCACCATAGGCCGAATACTAGATTCAAGTTAGAGTTAGGTGACCGACTTTGTGCATTTTTGGTTGAGGTGGGAGTCCTCCCTGTGTTGATGTGAGACACTAGGGTAGATCCTATGCTCTTGGAGATGCTCTTGGATCTTTGGAGGGAGATGTCATGCGATATGATGCCTCTTATCGTCATATCGTCGGAGCTACCAGGATACTAGCAACAAGGAGGGTTGTCGATGATACACACTCTTCCTCCAATACCTGTTTGTCCAATACCCCATTGACTGATGAGGGTGGTTTTGATCCTTCTCCACGTCCTCCTCCTCCGCCCTCACCTCACCCAGATGAGTAGGGATCATTGATTCCTCCACCGCACGATCTTCCACTTCCTCCTAACCATCCATCATCTTCTACTACAGACCAGGCCTCCACTACTATTGTAGATATGATTATCACATTGGCTGGACCAAATATGTTATAGCAGTTATTTGACTTGTTCATATATATATATATATATATATATATATATATATATATATATATATATATATATATATATATATGGTGCATTTTTTCTGTTCATGATGATGTACTTAATTTATATGTTGATGTTGATGTGTATATGGTTAGGTCATTTTAGACATGCTGGTTAAATGTGCTTGATAGATGTGTATGTTATAACAATGTTCATTAGATGTGCATTTTTCCTGTTGATCGGGATGATGTACTTAATTAATTTATATGTTGATGTGTACATTGTTAGGTCGTGTTATATATGTTTGTTAAATGTGTTTGATAGATGTGTATGCTAAATGAGGCTTGTTAGATGTGTGTGATGTGATGTTAGATAATGCTTGTGTATTGTTAGATGTGATCACAATGATGATGCCTTGTTAGATTATTAGATTTGTGTGCTAGCTAATTAATGACGTTTATATGTGCTAGAGGTATATATAATTAGATTATGTTAGCGAATTTAAATGTGTATTTTAGATTATGTTTATGTTTGTTAGATGGTTATCATCATGATGCTTATTTTTATTAAATGATCTTTCGAAATCTTCACAATCTAATAATTATATTTCGAAATCTTCACATCAATGTCATTATAAGCTTAGTTATTAATTTTTAAACTAGTATCGCATTAATATGTTTTTTAAAAACATGTTAGAAATTTAATTTTTAAATTATAAACCACATTTTTATATAATCTTACTTTTAAATCTACAAAAATACATGAACATAAACTCAGTATTTGAATCATCATGTTAACGTAACATAAAAAAGGTTGTATTATTAAACATGCATATCAACCATATTATTACTTCTAATATCGACATAGATTATTAGGATAAATAAGAATCTATGTGAATTAAAGTATTACCATTCAATATCTGAACATGTTGCCAACTATAAAATTATATGTCGTTGCATGTATATAAAATTGAAAAAAATAATTAAATAACTCATGCATGGTTTAAAATATTCATAACTCAAATGCTCAAGCAAGGAGATACAATGCAAATCTTAAAATTTCCCTAAGAGATTTAAGGATCAAAGTCATATCACTAACAAAAGTGTTGTATACAAGTGCTTGAGTGTGTCCAAGGGTAAGAGGATTGTTAATAAATGGATAAATGCCACCTTTTATACACATCATAATTCTAAAGTCATTGTGAAAACGAAACAATGTTTTGAAAAGCTCTTTTTTAGGTCTTAATACTTCAATAACATGTTGGTAAAGGGTCAAACTTCTAACATCTTGAGGCCTTTTTGAATAAAAAAAAATTTCAGATGTGTATTTTGGCAATTATTACTCGTAATATTAAATTCTTAATACTTCAAACTAGACATATTTCTCCTACAAGGAAAATACTTTTTCTATCATTTTAGTTAAATGTTAGCATTGCCATTAATTGTTCCAAGATGTTTGAGAGTGGTTTCAACATCATAAAACTTTATATGGAGAAAGTAGAATTTCAAATCCCATTAAAAGTTCAACTGCTTTGACATTTTTCAGGATTTCACAATTGAAAATACTTACTTTTAAGTGTAAAAACCTTTATGAATCTTACCAATTATATAAAATGCCAACTATAAAATGTTTGGCGAAATTTTTCTAAAAACATGTTGTTACGACTTTATCATGAAAATAATTCTTGAAATTTTATATTAAACATGCAACGACATATAAATATCTTCAAATAACAATATAAAGTTCCATTTCAATCAATCGTTCAATGCAATCACAAATAGTTTGAAAGACAAACACATTATGCATCAAACTGACTATTAACCAACTAAAATTGTTCAAAGATTTGTTATAATTAACTTTCCATTTCCTCCGTCACAAGATGAATAAAAAACAATATAATTAGCAAAATAAAGATAACAAAAAGATACAACAACAATATAAATAATAAAATAAAACATGTACATATCACTCTCCATTGTCATCACCCTCATTATCTTCCTCGCTTGGCATGATAACATTGTTGTTCTCAAAAATATGTTTTGATCTAGGGTCGTGTCTTAATACGAACCACCAATCCCTATCCAACACATATGGGTAAAAAAACACTTAGTTGCAGTGTTTTGGGAAAACATAAGGCTCCTTAGCTTCATCCCACATCTTTCTAGAGTTGATACATATTAGCCCACTATCGCAATCTTCCTTTACATTATTTTGATCAAAGGTGTCCCACCACTTGCACCTAAAAATAACACATTGGAAAGAAGAAAAGTCCACTCGAATGCTCTCTTGTATTGATCCACTTGAAGTCCACTCAAATGATCCACTCGAAGTCCTTTGCCAACTTGTGAAGAACTACTATTGTTAATTCATTCCTAATTGGTAAATCTTGATGTATTGGGAATAGAATAGGTGATTGATTCAACCATTCTTGGTATGCTTCCTCTTTGAGTTGTGCTCTTATTCCAGCCTTCTCTCGATTTGACATTGTAGTGGGGTGCAAAAGAAGATGATAAGTAGATCGCTCATCATCATAATCCTAATTTCAAAAATATTGAACATTAGTACATCGATGATATTAGTAATCACAATGCAATTAGTTTGTTCAAATTACATTATACCAAACAATTAGTACCACCGCTAACCCGAGATTGCAGCTGGAAGATGGCATGTTACAATTGGCAAGGTAAAGCGGCTGTCCATTTTCATCTACCAACTGCTTGTGGTATGTTGCTCCTAATAAGAGTTTCTGACGTTTATGAACTGGTGGAATATTTTTTGCATCTGAACACAATTATGAATCATTATCCTACAAATTTGGATACATTTTTATTCAGATTAACATGGATAAAAAAAATTCAATTAGACAATCGAAATATAAATAAAATCTGAACTTACTGGAGATGGAAAGGGAGAACTTTGCGATGGACTTTGAGCAATATGAAGTGGGTTGGAACTTGAAGAATTGGTCATTTGATGTTATAAGCTTTTCTCACTCCATTTGAGCAAAATCAACAATAATTTTTTAAGATTAAGACGACTTTAAGCGGAAAATGTATACTATGAAGTATTGCAAGTCATGTGGATGCATCTTAAAAGATAATTTAAGATGAATATACTATTTATGTGAAAATAAAAATTCAGATAAATTTTAAAGCATAATGGTGTGCTTATTTAAACAAAACGCATTGGTGCGTCTATAAGAATATAAAGCACCAGAACGTTTAATTACTAACCACACTAGTTCTCAAGATTTCAAATAAATAAAAAATAATTATATGATATCGGTGCTCCAAAAATATTTAGTGCATTGGTGCTTTGTATAAACAAACGCACCGGTGCATTATATTAATAAACACACTGGTGTGTTATATTAATAAATGCACTGGTGTTTCGACAAACTTATAAAAAAAATAAAAAATAAAAGACTTTGTTTTTTAAGTCGTTTTTTTACAATTGAAAAATGAGTGGGAATTTATTTTTCGAAAATCCAATTTCATAAAGTTCTTTAAATAGTAAGAAGTTATTCACTATTTCATTATTTTGCCAAAATTTACAGGGGAGATATTTGCAAGAGAAACATACCAGGGAGCACTGTGAAGCAGCAAAATATTTCGAAACAACAAAATTATTCAAAAGATCAGAATTTGAAGGGTATGGTGACTCACTCAAAACCCTTTTCATAAAGTCCTTTAAATAGTATTAAGCTATTCACTATTTCATTATTTTGCCAAAATTTATAGGGGAGGGATTTGCAAGAGAGACATAGTGGGGAGCACTATGGAGCAACATAATACTTTGAAACAACAGAATTATTCAAAAGATTAGAACTTGAAGGGTATGGTGATTCACTCAAAACCCTTTTGGAGCAACAAAATTATTCAAAAGATCAGAATTTGAAGGGTTTTGTGATTCACTCAAAACCCTGCAAATTAAAAATTTTAAATTTATTGTTGATTTTAATAATATTTTTTTTTTACAATTTGTATCATCATTTAGATTTAATTAAAATTCAAAAAAAAAAAAAAATCATACTTACCTTAAACCCTTGCTTCTTCTTGCTTATGTGATTGCAAAATTTCACCTTAGGGTTTAACTTCCTCTATCACTTCACAATTAGGGCTTTTAATTTTAGGCATTTTAGATTTAATGGGTTTGTGTTTCTATATATAAGGTGTTTGGCATGTGATGCAAGGGGACCACTTATTGCATCGGATCCAAACTGTTAAGTTTTTATGCTTAAGCTGATGCATTTTTATTTTATTTTTGTTTTAGCATAAGCTACAACCATAACCATTGCAACAACATAATAATAGCTACAGTAAACCAAGATCACAAGAAGAATAACCATGCACAAGAACACAAGAAGTATCCTGGGAAAACCCTTCTCAACCAAGGGAAAAACCCAACAATCCTTTGTTATGCTGGCAAGAGAAGATCCACCATTCCACCAACAAACCTAGCACACAAAAGGGTGTTTCTATGACTGAGAAAGCTAGCTCCTAGAGAAGTGTGAATTGCAATCCTCATAATTTTAGACCACGACTTCTAAAATTGTGAGATGACAAGTGAGTGTGATCCACAATGGGGATCCACTCTTATTTATACAAAACTTATCACATCAAATGATCTGTCTATTGACAAAATAAGGCCAACCTGTACAACTTAATAATATAATTAATAATTACACAATATTAATTATCTTTCACATGGTGGGGCCGACTTGTACCCTTTACATCACAAATTAGGGTTACAAGTAAATCTTACTCTTAGACAATATAGCAAGGATCTCACAAGTCCACTAGTGCTCAACCACTAGGGACATGTCCACCTATGCTCAGCCATAGGGAAGTCTCTCTCAACAGATCAACTCAACTGAGTCCACATGAGTACCACCTAGATAACCATCTCAAGTTGACTCAACTCACTCCAGAGGAGTACAAGGCAGGAGACCATCTCAAGTCATCTCAACTCAGTCCAGAGGAGTAGACAAGAGACCACACATCATAACAACTCAGTCAAGATTCTGATGCACACCCAACACGTGGGCACACATCGTCTCAACTCAGTCCAGAGGAGAATGACACACCCATCACATGGGCCCTATCACGGATCGACTCAACTCAATCTAGAGGAGAACGACCTTGAAAATGTCACACGTTGATGCAATCATCAACACTCCCTCTCAACTAGGGATGCATTCTCTACCAGGCCAAGTCTCTCACGGAAGTACTCGAACTTCGTCCTGGCAAGCGGTTTGGTGAAGACATCTGCAACCTGCTAGTGTGTAGAAAGGTATTGTACATGTACTGCTTTCCTCTGCACCATATCTCAATATTGTTTGATTTATCGTTAAACAAAGGATTCTCAGAGAGCTTCACACAACTCTGGTTATCGCAATGGATAAAGGTGGAATCCATCTTATGTCCAAATAAGTCTGCAAGGAGCTTGTGAAGCCTCACTACTTCGCGGAATGCCACACATAATGCAATGTACTCTACTTCTGTGGTACTCAAAGCTACAGAGCTCTTGTTTCCTGTTGCATCAGGAAACAATGGAAAATCCCAAAGTAAAACAACAACTGCATATGCTCTTCCAGTCCACTGCGCTCCCTACCCATCGAAATATCCCTGCAATCTCATGTATACACCGGAGGCATATCTCAGGCCATAACCAATTGTGCCTCGTAGATATCTCAACACATGCTTCATTGTTATCTAGTGTGTCTGTCTCGGCTGACTCATGAACTGGTTGAGTACATTCACTGCATAACATATATCAGGTATGGTTTTAACCAGATACATCAATGATCCAATCAGTTGTTTGTAAAGATGTGGATCAATCTCGCCTGAATCGGAAGAAGCCTCGTTCATCTTCTTCAAGTTCATCACCATTGGTGTAGGCATGGATTTGTAGTCCATCATCCCAAATATCTCCAGTGTATATTTTCCTTGACTTAGGAAAGTCTCATCAGTCCTCTGCCATTCTTCCCATCCAAGAAGTAGTGCATCATACCAAGGTCCTTCATCTCAAATTCAGAAGCTAATGCACACTTGTATTCAACAATAAGGCTTTATGAATCATATAGGACCAAAAATCAGGCACTCGTCACCAACAATGTTGTAGTATAGTTTTGGATCAACAACACTCTTGTTGAAGCCCAAACTCATCAAGTGTCCCATACCAAGCACGAGGTGCTTGCATTAGTCCATACATGGCTTTCTTCAACCTACATAC
Organism: Picea engelmannii; assembly: GCA_009831015.1. Classification (NCBI taxonomy): domain Eukaryota; kingdom Viridiplantae; phylum Streptophyta; class Pinopsida; order Pinales; family Pinaceae; genus Picea; species Picea engelmannii. The sequence continues at coordinate 31,248 of ML818368.1, read as the reverse complement.
ATGAGAGTCCTTCTCATGTATCACAAATCCATCTGGCTGCTCGATGTAAACTTCTTCCTCAATCTCACCATTGATAAATGCTTATCTTTACATCCATCAAATGTAGTCTCCAACCCATGGATGCTATAAGATCAATAATCGCACAGATCGAAGTGTATTGGGCAACATGAGCAAATCTATCCTCATAATTTATTCCCTCCACCTGAGAGAATCTTCTAGCCACAAATCTCACTTTGTACTTCTCGACACTTCCATCAGCTACATGTTTGATCTTATAGATCCACTTGGAAGTCACTATAGACTTCCCTTCTGGTCTCAAAACAATATCCCACACATCATTCTTCATAATAGACTGATACTCTTCGGTCATGGCATTTTTCCAAACCTGTTGGCCTACTTCTTTCTCCATGACAAGAAGGCTTAGTATCAATGATGTGGATCATGGATGAAACATAGCTCGAACATCTCTGTGGTCTCTTGCTCTCTCGAAATGTACCATGAAGAGTTGCATGTCCCTCTGCCTCTAGCAGAGTTTGTCGAGCTCATGTAGACTTCTCCTAGCCTACTTCCAATGTCTCTGGGAAATATCAGCTAGAGCTACAGGATCAACTGGATCAATAACTATCTCCCTCTGAATTGTTGAAGGGGGAGAAGGTATTGTCTCTTCCTTATTCTCAAATAGTTTGACTCCCTCTAAGTCAAGTGACTCCCTCTGAATTCTTGAAGGATAAACATCTATCCTGGAGGACATCAACCTTTCCTTTTTTTTCTAACTTGGAGACATCCCATGTCTTCATAGGTCCTCTACTGTCTCTACAGTACTATGTTGGCCTCTCGTACTAGGATAATAACCAAGATGACCTCCCGTAGGGATAACAATCAAAATGACCTCTTGTACTAGGATAATAACCAACCAACACAAATGGGCTCCCATACTAGGGATAATATCCCTTCAATAATGAAATAAGAAATTTGGCCTCCCATAGGGATAACAACCAACATGGCTTCCTGTACCAAGATAATAACCAAGATGGCCTCCCGAAGGGATAACAACCAAAATGGCCTCCTATACTAGAATAATAACCAAGATAGCCTCCAGAAGGGCTAACAACCAACCAAAAATTGGACTCTCATACCAAGGATCATGGTCCAAGTCATGAGGGCTCCCACACCAGGGATAATAGCCTTTATTATCAAAATGCAAGCAATTACAGAGTAATGATGAAATCAAACAAGGAAAGTAGCACAAACTTACCTTAGTCTACAATCACGCTCAATCTTGCTTTTGGTCCTCTTAAGAAAGCTGAGATAAATAAGAACTCCTCGTCATTCTTGCTTGCATTCCTTGACTTCTTTTGAGGTGGCTAAACTTGCTTTCTTTGCACATCACTAGCTGCAAGCCTAGTCTCATAGTGACAAGGGCTTGAACCCTTTCACATCACTAGTTACAAGCCTAGTCTCCTAGTGGCAAGGGATGCAAGTCTAGTCTCTTTGATGTCCACTAGAGCTTCCATATAGCCCACGCTCAAAAGTCATACAAATGTTTATTTGTTGTATATGTGTCTCATATATCTCAAGTCTTGGTTCCATAGTCATGCAAGATAACGAAATCCTTTGAGTAATTGGGACTGATAAGCACAGGGGCTTCAGTCAGGGCCTTCTTTATTTTCTCAAAGGAATGTTGTGATTCAGAAGTCCACTTTACTTCATTTCCTTTCCTTAACATGGTTGTTATAAGTCTTACCTCCTCAACAAAGTTAGGCACAAATCTCCTTAGAAAATTAATCTTACCAAGGAAAGATTGGACCTCCTTCTTGGACCTCGGGACTGATAAGGCTTGTATTGCCTCAACTCTGCTGGGATCGATCCTTACTCCATCCGCTGATACTATGTGGCCTAGTAACTTTCCCTCCTGCATGGCGAACATAGATTTCTTGGGGTTTAATGAAATGCCAAAACTCCTGCATTTCAGGAAAACCTTCCTGAGATGACAATAGTGTTCTTTATCAGATTTTGAAAACACTGTGATGTCATCCAGATAGATGACCACAAATTTATCATTTTCCCCAACGAAATCTATGTCCATGGCACGTTGAAACGTTGCCCATGCATTCATTAATCCAAACGCCATCTTGGCATACATGAATGTGCCCCATGGAGTGGTAAATGTTGTCTTTTCCCTGTCCTTAGGCAGAACAGAGACTTGATTGTAGCCAGAGAAACCATTGATCATGGACATCCTGGATGCTCCTATTACCCTCTGCAATATATGTTCCATCTTTGGTAAGGGGTAGTTATCCTTTCGTGAGCTCATGTTCAGGTTTCTGAAGTCTACATAGAGTCTAATTTCTCCATTCTTTTTCCTTACTGGCACCAAGTTGGCCACCCACTCTGAATATCTCAGTGGTACAATGATCTGAGCTTGAAGCAGCTTCTTCACTTCCCTCTCCATGATAGGCAGCAGCATAGGATTGATCTGTCTCAGCTT
>ML818368.1:7480-28675 GCA_009831015.1 Picea engelmannii | reverse complement strand
TGCAATCTTATTCAGAAAATTACCCCCATCAAGCTTTTCTTCAGAGACAGAGTCTTGGTCGATATGCATCTCTGAAAATTCTTCGACAGTCTCCAAGAACTTCTTGATCTCGAGATCATCCTCGAATACCTTCCAATGTTTGACGTTGTCAGGTATGAAGGGCCTGTATTTTACCTCTACATCATATCTGAATTTGGGCGGCAAGGGTATTTTGAAATTGCTTGCTGATGTAGCCAAGGAATCTACCATTGTGTTCTCCTCTCTGGGGATGAAAGAAATGTTAAATGCTGAGAAGAAACTGTCAATTAGGTCCCATACTTCATTTATGTAACTCTTGAGTCAAGGATGCTTAGCCTGATAAGTGCTTCTGATCTGTTGGACCACCAACTCTGCATCTCCGAACATTGCTACTTCCTGAATTCCCCTTTCCCTTGCGGCTCTTAATCCTAGGATAAGAGCTTCATACTCTGCCACATTGTTGGTAGCTTCAAATTCTAATTTGTATGACAGAGATATGGTTTCCTGAGCAGGTGACACAAAAAACACCCCAGCTCCAGCGCCTTCCCTAGAACAGGCTCCATCAAAGAACATTTTCCAGACGGGGGTGATGGAGGGAAGAAATTTATGGGAAGTGGTGGGTGACTTTCTGAGCTTAAGAGGAGGCTCGAGAGCATGGGTGAGTTGTAGTAAACTAGAACCTAAATTAGTGTCCAAGGAAAAAATAGGATGGTTGGTAGGATTGGCCTCATCGTTGATTATATAGGCCAGTTGGGCTTCCCTGTACAATCTTCTATGCTCTCCTCCAAACACTGGGATAGTAGCATATGTGAGGTCCATCTTCAAGGTTCCCCCCAATCTTTTTATCCAAGATCTTGATAACAACATACCGAATTTGGGGGGGACATCAGCCACTACAATATCCATGACCACACTTTTCATGGGCAGTTGAAACAAGGTCACGACCAGATCTTTGATAACTCCTAGACATTGAACCTTTTTGGAGTCAAAGGAATAGAGGTCATGATAGGCTTAGGTGACTTCTAGCCCTAACTCTTCCATGACAGTTTTGGGCATGAGGTTGTGAGAAGCCCCCGAATCCATCAAACAGTTGTGCAGTACTTTGTCATGTATGTTCAAGGAAGTGTAGAAAGGAGGGGATGAGTCATTCTTGTCTTCTACCATAGGACCTAGAATAACTGCAGGCTTTTCATCTTGTAAATTGATGGAGTCTGTGGGAAGGCATGAGACCTCAGACTGTAAAATCTCAGAGAAACGTTTCTTGAACCCTTCATGTTTAATCAATTCGGTCAGTGGCACAGGGATCCTGATCTTTTGAATTTCATGCTTGAAATTAAAAGAAGATGTAAGCTTAGGGATCTCTCTTATTTTGGGAACATGACTCTGGACTATGGGAGAGAGGGGTCAGATCTTCTTACCTCCATGATTGTTCGCTCCTTCATTAGCAGGTTTCTCTGTCCCAGTGAATTGCTCAGGAACATCAGGTGCCACTGTCTTTTTCCTGGACCTTAAGTCATACCTGCCTCGGCTACCAATAGCCTTGTCTCCCTTGCTCAGTTCATTTAGCTGGTTGTCCATGAGAGACTCCTCATAAGCTGATTGAGTTAGATGAGGAAAAGGAGGAGTGTCTCTGAAGCAATGGATTTCAGGATCAAGCTCATCTGTTTCCCCTTCTTCCTCTTCGGCCAAAAAATTGTTTTGAAAAGGGGCCTGAATTTTCTGGTCTTCTCTGTCCCTTCCCCTCTCCGTTTGCACAGTCGGGGAAGTAATATTGTTTGGCCTCCTAAAACCTCCATTGTTTTCGGCGTTTTGGGGGCCCTTGTATGCTTTCCTTCCCCCCACCTTCATTCTCTCCATCTCTGCGGACAGAGACTTCACCATCTTGGTCAGTTCATCCACTTGAGGGTGGGGCACCGATGGGCCAGAAGTAGAGGTTTCCGACCTTCCCCTTCTTCTGTCTGCGTCGGGCTTGTTCCTCAGTCTATCAGCTGCTAATACATTGGATTCCACTTCTATGGTCACGTCTTGCATTTGAGCTAAGGAGGTGTCTCTTATTTCTCTCAATAAAAGACAGAAATCGGGACCAAACGCACTAGCATAAGAAATTTTGGCCAAGGCTTCTGAGGGTTTTATTTCGGCAGGAATTTTATTATACATCTTATTAAATCTTTTGGAGAAGTCAAAGACAGACTCTCCTTCCATTTTCTTCAAAGACCCAAACTATGTCATGTAATACATGAAATCCTTTTTATCTCCACACTGCCTCAGGAAAGCACTATCTAGAGCTTCGATCCCATCAATAGATCCAGGGGCCAATCCTCTAAACCATTTCCTCACCTCACCATCCAGGCTTTGCACAAAGACTCTCATCCAGACATCTTCATTTTCAATGTTCAGGTTGTCTGCATAACTGTAGAAAGCAGTCAGGTGCTCTTCCGCAGTTATGTCCCCTTCCCCAGTGAACTTGGACATATACTTCAAGTAATCTCCAGCAGGGAGAGGATTCATAGGATGGGGTAGGATTAAGGGAGCATATCTGGCAACAACTATGGTGTCCATTCTATTTAGAGCGGGATTAACACCAGCCATAGGAATATTAGGTGGAGGAGAACTTGGAGGAGAAGGAGTTCGTGAAGGAGCTACTTGGAATGAGTTTCGAAGTGGAACGGGAAACAAAAGGGGATTTAAGGAGAAGGCTAACGAGCTCAAGTCAGCAGATGCTCCCTTTTGTGCATGAGTGGTAACAGTAACAAGAGGAGGAGTGGGGAAATCTTCAGTGGTCTTGGGTCTACGCCCCAGTATGGCTTCAAAGGATAGAGAAGTGACAAGGGTTTCTCCCTCCAATGCCAGACCAGGAGGGGAAAACTCAACAGGAACACTCCCAAAATTCAGGAAACGGGAAACCTCGAAAGGAGGTCGGTCAAGAAACTGAGGAGAAAATGGAGTTCTTATAAAAGGAGATGGCGGATTACCTGTTTCGGTGGTGGAAACTTCTTCTTCAGGGGCCTTTCCTTTCCTTAGAACCACCTCTGGATCAGTTTCAGGTGTAGCTAGAGGCAAATGTGGATGAGACCGCATGTGTCTGCCTCTGAAAGCCACAATTAATATCGCAGGTTCTCCACAGTGGAGTCATCACAATGGAGTCGCCAGGTGCACAGTAGAAATCTTTAAAGGCTCTGATACCCGATGCACCTTCAGAATTAGAGGCTCAATGTCGTTCAATCCCGGGGAAAAATTTTCAACTTCGTCCCCGGAAATCGCGCCAGAAATGTTAGCATCAGAAGTCACCCTTGGATTGCTTGCAGGAGCAGAGCCCAACACCCATCAATTTTATGTCACGATAGTTTTGAATGGATGATCGAATGGATAAAGACTTAAGAAGATACAACTTTAACTCGGGAAACTGGGCCTGGTATGTAGAAAGAAAGGGAGGTCTTGATCCAACTTCTGTCAGTAAACTGATTAAGGGGTGGTAGATGGAAGACTTGTGAGAAGGGTGAGCAAGACTACCTAGGGAAACAAGCCTTCATAGGCTTGAGGAAGAAAAACTCAGAAGCCAAGATCCTCTTGGTCCAGAGTTTCAAGGAGCTGAGGGGTGACTCGACTGGATCCTCCAATTCCAAGTCGTTCAGCGCTAAGAAAATCACAGGAACTGATTAGAAACAATGAAACTGTTACAGTGATCCAACCTACATCATCCTATAATAGCTACAACTCGATTGGATCCTCCAATTCTGAGTTGTTCTAACACAGTAAACAAAGAGATGGAAAATAAGCTGACATCCATAAAGTAAGAAATCTCAAATGCCTTATACATTAACCAGAGCAACCGACGCTTCATCAAAACTTTACAATCGGGAGCCTTGCTCAACCATCGATAGATTACAAAATACAAAGACTGAGCTTATATACTCAGAGAAAATCGCCTAACAGAGGTGTCCTCAGTCATCCAAGGCTTGGCGTCCCCTCAGCCAAATTCAGACGGATATTCTTTGTCGGACACCACCTTAATTGCGCATGGCTCCTACAGGGGGAGTAGCTGAGTCAATAAATGTCGAGTTAGCGTGTGCAGACCTCCTCCGGCTAGTTGAGAACTCGGCATGGCTTCTTTGGAAAAATGGGTACGCAGGACCCTCTCGAGCAGATCGCTTGCCAGACCCTCCATTCCTCGCATTTAATGAATGAGGAGAAGTTTCAACCACCCTTTCTTGCCTTCGTTTACTCCAAGCGAAGACCAAGATCGAGGTCGAATCTGAAGGCACCTGGAGATCGCGGTGATTCCTTCTATGAACAAACACAATGCCTTCGACCCTTCTTGTGCAGCTCTTTTTTTTCCCAAGTGACCGCGAGCTGTGACCCTGTGTTTACTCTCTAAGGTGCTTTCGGCGTTCGTGAATGGGAAGGGGTTGATCGCTACTTCTCAAAATCGCGATGAGCGAAACGCCGAGACGGCTTAATCTGGCGCCATGCATCCCTCTAGATCTGACTGTCTTGAACTCAGTCGATGATGCTGTGGGTTCGGGTCCTAGACACTCCCGACACCTCGTGCATCGGGAATATGACGGAGCTGTTCTTTACGCCTCGCAATCGCGATGAGCGAAACGTCGAGGAGCCTAATCGCACGCCAAGTATCTTTTGTGGATAAATGGCTGAGATCGCTCCATGACACTGTGGGCCCGACTTTGGGCGTCTTCGACGCTTTCGGGGTTCGGGGTTTCGTGATATAAGACAACATGGAACCTTCACTCCTTGAACTCCCGAATGTCGAAACGCCGACGCGACTAGATCTCGCACCATGCGTCTTCTGGATGGACGGTTGTTATCTTTCCCTGCACACAATATGGGCGCTATCCATTGCGCTAACCTCGGCGCAGCTTCGCTAACCGCGATTTTCCGTCAACCGTTGATCTGTTCCTTTGGGTGAATCCTGACCGCCTGAAATCAGAACGCTCGCTCACTTGATTTAAGCCTGAAATGGATTTCTTCTGCGAGCCGCGCTTGGCGCTCATCGCGCCACTTGTAGACCTGATCGCTCTTGTGCCTCGGACGAGAAATGTTACTAACATTAGGCTCCATGGGGGATAGAGTCGTCCCTATGATGCTTTAAGGACTCATTTTGCAGTTCCAGTGCCTTGTTGTTGGGCTATGGAGTCATTTATTAAACCGAAAAATAAAAACAAACAAGGGACCAAAGGACAATATTTACAAACAAAGGAGCCATCGAAGGCTTAGAAAAAACATTTCTTCAAAAAATGCCCATTTACTGGGCTGTTGAAAACTTCTTCACCCTCCAAATCCAGCAACCGATATGTGTTATTTGAGAAAACCTCAGAGATTTTGAAGGGCCCGATCCACAGGGCTTCAAACTTGTTGTGCTTGCCTTTATCTTGTTTAGGGGCATCCCATTTCAGCACTAGGTCTCCTATCCGAAATTCTTCCTTCTTGGCCTTCTTATCGAAAACCTACTTGATCCTTTGCTGATGGTCCTGAATTCTGTCCATTGCCTGCCCGACCTCCATTAGCTGATGAATTCTTTTGATCATGTCATCAGGCTCCTCCTGATGATCCTGGAGGAATTTTGCTACAGGAATGGCTAAATGAGAAGGGAAAACAACCTCCGCTCCATAGACTAATTGGAAAGGGGAGATGCCTATAGATCTCTTTGTGGTCACCCGATCAGCCCGTAGAGTGAATTTCAACTTCGAGTTCCAAGCCCTTTTGTTGTCCTCCAGTAATCTTTTGATGATCCTTAGTAGGCTTTTGTTGGAGGACTCTGCTAAACCGTTGCCCTGTGGATAATATGGGGTGGAATGAATCAGTTTGATCCCGAACTGCTCACAGAACTTGGCTAATGGATCAGACCCGAAAGCAGCTGCATTATCAGTGACAATTTTACTTGGGCAGCCGAACCTTGTGATGAGGTCCTCCAGGAACCCAATGATTACCTTGTGGGAAGCACTCATGGTAGGGATAGCTTCAATCCACTTGGTAAAGAAATCTGTAGCAGTCAAGATCCATCTGTGCTGCCCACTGGAAGCGGGGTGAATTTCTCCAATGAAATCTAGGCCCCACTGCTGGAAAGGTCCTGAAACAACCACAAGATTTAGCGGCAAGGACTTGAGTTGTTGTTTTCCTGCAAACCTTTGACATTGGATACAGGTTCTAACTCTTCTATGGACATCAGCGAACAAGGTGGGCCATTAGTACCCGGCTCTAAGAATTTTGTGGGTTGTGGCCTTCCAGAAATGGTGCCCTCCACATAGGCCGCTGTGAAATTCATCCATGATCATATTGGCCTCTTGTGAATTCATGCATTTTAAAAGCACCCCCAGGGGGTCTTTCCAGTATAAAATTTGATTGATAAGGCAGTATCTGACTGCCTTGAGCTTCAGATCTCTTGCTTTGTTTCTTTGTAGGCCATCTGGAGGCCGCAACTCTTACAGAAAGTATATAACATCCTTATACCAAGGACATCGAGCCAATGGAGGCTCCCTCTGAGGGTCCATGTCAGATAGCCGACCTTGTTGAATTTTTGAGCATTCGTTGATGAAACTTATCCCCAAAGCTTGGTAATTGGCTCCAGCTAACAACTTGGCTAAACCTTGACCTTTGATCAATTTGGTAGGCTTTATTTCCAGGTCAAATTCCAGAATCTTGGCTATCCACTTACTCCTTCTCCCGTCTAGGTCGGGCTGAATAAGAATGTCTTTAACAGCAGCTGAGGGGACATAGGCGATGATTTTTTACTGCAGGACATAGATTCTAAAGGCCTTGAGAGCCTTTACTAGGGCATAGGCCTGCTTCTCCATGGTGTCATACTTGACTTCAGCATCCCTTAATGCTCGGCTGAAATAGGCAATAGGTTGCTCCAGCCCAACCTCGTTTGTCTGTAATAAAACAACAGCCACCGTGTCGGGTGAGGCAAAGGAGAAAATAACGATATCCTTTGAGTAATTGGGACTGATAAGCACAGGGGCTTCAGTCAGGGCCTTCTTTATTTTCTCAAAGGAATGTCGCGATTCAGAAGTCCACTTTACTTCATTTCCTTTCCTTAACATGGTTGTTATAAGTCTTACCTCCTCAGCAAAGTCAGGCACAAATCTCCTTAGAAAATTAATCTTACCAAGGAAAGATTGGACCTCCTTCTTGGACCTCGAGACTGATAAGGCTTGTATTGCCTCAACTCTGTTGGGATCGATCCTTACTCCTTCCGCTGATACTATGTGGCCTAGTAACTTTCCCTCCTCCATGGCGAAAAGAGATTTCTTGGGGTTTAATGAAATGCCAAAACTCCTGCATTTCAAGAAAACCTTCCTGAGATGACAATAGTGTTCTTTATCAGATTTTGAAAACACTGTGATGTCATCCAGATAGACGACCACACATTTATCCTTTTCCCCAACGAAAGCTATGTCCATGGCACGTTGAAATGTTGCCCCTGCATTCATTAATCCAAACTCCATCTTGGCATACATGAATGTGCCCCATGGAGTGGTAAATGTTGTCTTTTCCCTGTCCTCAGGTAGAACAGAGACTTGATTGTAGCCAGAGAAACCATCGATCATGGACATCCTGGATGCTCCTGTTACCCTCTGCAGTATATGTTCCATCTTTGGTAAGGGGTAGTTATCCTTTCGTGAGCTCCTGTTCAGGTTTTTGAAGTCTACACAGAGTCTAATTTCTCCATTATTTTTCCTTACTGGCACCAAGTTGGCCACCCACTCTGAATATCTCAGTGGTACAATGATCTGAGCTTGAAACAACTTCTTCACTTCCCTCTCCATGATAGGTAGCAGCATAGGATTGATCTGTGTCAACTTCTACCTAAATGGCTTTGCCTCCCCTTTCAATGGGATTTTATGCTCAATGACAGAAGTGTCATATGTTTTGAGGTCTTCGTAGGTCCAGGCGAAAACATCAGCAAATTCTCTCAAAAGTTCAACGTACTCAGACCTCTACTCCTTTGTCAGACTTCTCGATATTTTGACGAACTTGGGCTCACTCTTAGTGCCAATGTTGCACTGAATAGTACCAGCATCGTCTGCTGAGATCTCCCCTTTTCATGCCACATCATTTCTATCAAAAATCTTTTCCAAAGGAACCAGTCCTCTTGGAATATGATTGCTGGGCAGCTGCACAATGTTACGCTCTGCAATCTTATTCATAAAATTACCCCCATCAAGCTTTTCTTCAGAGACATAGTCTTGGTCGATATGCATCTCTGAAAATTCTTCGACAGTCTCCAAGAACTTCTTGATCTTGAGATCATCCTCAAATACCTTCCAATGTTTGACGTTGTCAGGTATGGAGGGCCTATATTTTACCTCTACATCATATCTGAATTTGGGCGGCAAGGGTATTTTGAAATTGCTTGCTGATGTAGCCAAGGAATCTGCCATTGTGTTCTTCTCTCTGGGGATGAAAGAAATGTTAAATGCTGAGAAGAAACTGTCAATTAGGTCCCATACTTCATTTTTGTAACTTCTGAGTCGAGGATGCTTAGCTTGATAAGCACTTATGATCTGTTGGACCACCAACTTTGCATCTCCGAACACTGCTACTTCTTGAATTCCCCTTTCCCTTGCGACTCTTAATCCTAGGATAAGAGCTTCATACTCTGCCACATTGTTGGTAGCTTCAAATTCTAATTTGTATGACAGAGATATGGTTTCCTGAGCAAGTGACACAAAAAACACCCCAGCTCCAGCGCCTTCCCTAGAACAGGCTCCATCAAAGAACATTTTCCAGACGGGGGTGATGGAGGGAAGAAATTTATGGGAAGTGGTGGGCGACTTTTTGAGCTTAAGAGGATGCTCGGGAGCATGGGTGAGTTGTAGCAAACTAGAACCTAAATTAGTGTCCAAGGAAAAAATAGGATGGTTGGTAGGATTGGCCTCATTGCTGATTATATAGACTAGTTGGGCTTCCCTGTACAGTCTTCTATGCTCTCCTCCAAACACTGGGATAGTAGCATATGTGAGGTCCATCTGCAAGGTTCCCCCCAGTCTTTTTATCCAATATCTTGATAACAACATATCGAATTTGGGGGGGACATCAACCACTACAATATCCATGACCACACTTTTCATGGGCAGTTGAAACAAGGTCACGACTAGATCTTTGATAACTCCTAGACATTCAACCTTTCTGGAGTCAAAGGAATAGAGGTCATGATAGGCTCGGGTGACTTCTAGCCCTAACTCTTCCATGACAGTTTTGGGCATGAGGTTGTGAGAATCCCCCGAATCCATCAAACAGTTGTGGAGTACTTTGTCATGCATGTTCAAGGAAGTGTAGAAAGGAGGGGATGAGTTATTCCTGTCTTCTACCATAGGACCTAGAATAACTGTAGGCTTTTCATCTTGTAAATTGATGGAGTCTATGGGAAGGCATGAGACCTCAGACTGTAAAATCTCAGTGAAACGTTTCTTGAACCCTTCGTGTTTAATCAATTCAGTCAGTGGCACAGGGATCATGATCTTTTGAATTTCATGCTCGAAATTAAAAGAAGATGTAAGCTTAGGGATCTCTCTTATTTCGGGAACATAACTCTGGACTATGGGAGAGAGGGGTCGGATCTTCTTACCTCTATGATTGTCCTCTCCTTCATTAGAAGGTTTCTCTATCCCAGTGAATTGCTCAGGAACGTCAGGTGCCACTGTCTTTTTCTTGGACCTCAGGTCAGACCTGCCTCGGCTGCCAATAGCCTTGTCTCCCTTGCTCAGTTCATTTAGCTGGCTGTCCATGAGAGAATCCTCATAAGCTGATTGAGTGAGATGAGGAAAAGGAGGAGTGTCTCCGAAGCAATGGATTTCAGGATCAATCTCATATGTTTCCCCTTCTTCCTCTTCGACCACAAAATTGTTTTGAAAAGGGGCCTAAATTTTCTGGTCTTCTTTGTGCCTTCCCCTCTCTCTTTGCACAGTTGGGAAAGTAATATTGTTTGGCCTCCTGAAACCTCCTTTGTTTTCGGCGTTTTGGGGGCCCTTGTATGCTTGCCTTCCGCCCACCTTCATTCTCTCCATCTCTGCGGACAGAGACTTCACCATCTTGGTCAGTTCATCCACTCGAGGGTGGGGCACCGATGGGCCAAAAGTAGAGGTTTCTGACCTTCCCCTTCTTCTGTCTGCGTCGGGCTTGTTCCTCAATCTATCAGCTGCTAATACATTGGACTCCACTTCTATGGCCGCGTCTTGCATTTGAGCTAAGGAGGTGGCTCTTCTTTCTCTCAATAAAAGATAGAAATCAGGACCAAACGCACTAGCATAAGAAATTTTGGCCAAGGCTTCTGAGGGTTTTATTTCGACAGGAATTTTAATATACATCTTATTAAATCTTTTGGAGAATTCAGAGACAGAATCTCCTTCCATTTTCTTCAAAGACCCGAACTATGTCATGTAATACATGAAATCCTTCCTATCTCCCCACTGCCTCAGGAAAGAACTATCTAGAGCTTCGATCCCAACAATAGATCCGGGGGACAATCCTCTAAACCATTTCCTCACCTCACCATCCAGGCTTTAGATGAAGACTCTCATCCAGACATCTTCATTTTCAATGTTCAGGTTGTCTGCATAACTGTAGAAAGCAGCCAGGTGCTCTTCCACAGTTATGTCCCCTTCCTCGATGAACTTGGGCATATACTTCAAGTAATCTCCAGCAGGGAGAGGATTCATAGGATGGGGTAGGATTAAGGGAGCATATCTGGCAGCAACTATGGTGTCCATTCTATTTAGAGTGGGATTAGCACCAGCCATATGAATATTAGGAGGAGGAGAACTTGGAGGAGAAGGAGTTCGTGAAGGAGCTACTTGGAATGAGTTTTGAAGTGGAACGGGAAACAAAAGGGGATTTAAGGAGAAGGCTAACCAGCTCAAGTCAGCAGATGCTACCTTTTGTGTAGAAGTGGTAACAGTAACAAGAGGAGGAGAGGGAAATCTTCAGTAGTCTTGGGTCTATGCCCCAGTATGGCTTCAGAGGAGAGAGGAGTGACAAGGGTTTCTCCCTCCAATGCCAGACCAGGAGGGGAAAACTCAACAGGAACACTCCCGAAATTCAGGAAACAGGAAACCTCGGAAGAAGGTGGGTCAAGAAACTGAGGAGAAAATGGAGTTCTTACAAAAGGAGATGGTGGATTACCTGTTTCGGCGGTGGAAGCTTCTTCTTCAGGGGCCTTTCCTTTTCTGAGAACCACCTCTGGATCAGTTTCAGGTGTAGCTAGAGGCAGATGTGGATGAGACCGCGTGTGTCTGCCTCTGAAAGCCACAATTAATACCGCAGGTTCGCCACAATGGAGTTGTCACAATGGAGTCGCCAGGTGCATAGTAGCAATCTTTAAAGGCTCTGATACCCGATGCACCTTCAGAATCAGAGGCTCAATGTCGTTCAATCCCGGGGAAAAATTTTCAACTTTGTCCCCAGCAATGGCGCCAGAAATGTTAGCATCATAAGTCACCCCTGGATTGCTTGTAGGGGCAGAGCCTAACACCCATCAGTTTTATGTCACGATAGTTTTGAATGGATGATCGAATGGATAAAGACTCAAGAAGATACAACTTTAACTCGGGAAACTGGGCCTGGTATGTAGAAAGCAAGGGAGGTCTTGATCCAACTTCTGTCAGTAAACTGATTAAGGGGTGGTAGATGGAAGACTTGTGAGAAGGGTGAGCAAGACTGCCTAGGGAAACATGCCTTCGAAGGCTTGAGGAAGAAAAACTCAGAAGCCAAGATCCTCTTGGTCCAGAGTTTCAAGGAGCTGAGGGGTGACTCGACTGGATCCTCCAATTCCAAGTCATTCAGCGCTAAGAAAATCACATGAACTGATTAGAAACAATGCAACTGTTATAGTGATCCAACCTGCATCATCCTATAACAACTACAACTTGACTGGATCCTCCAATTCCGAGTTGTTCTAACACAGTAAATAAAGAGATGGAAAATAAGCTGACATCCATAAAGTAAGAAATCTCAAATGCCTTATACATTAACTAGAGCGACCAGTGCTTCATCAAAACTTTACAATCGGGAGCCTTGCTTAACCATCAATAGATTACAAAATACAAAGACTGAGCTTATATACTGAGAGAAAATCGCCTAACAGAGGTGTCCTCAGTCATCCAATGCTTGGCATCCCCTCAGCCAAATTCGGACGGATATTCTTTGTCAGACACCACCTTAACTGCGCATGGTTGCTGCAAGGGGAGTAGCTGAGTCAGTAAATGTCGAGTTAGCGTGTGCAGACCTCCTCCTGCTAGTCGAGAACTCGGCATGGCTTCTCTAGAAAAATGGGTACGCAGGACCCTCTCGAGCAGACTGCTTGCCAGACCCTCCATTCCTCGCATTTAATGAATGAGGAGAAGTTTCAACCACCCTTTCTTGCCTTCGCTTACTCCAAGCGAAGACTAGGATCGAGGTTGAATTCGAAGGCACCTGGAGATCTCAATGATTCCTTCTGTGAACAAACACGATGCCTTTGGCCCTTCTTGTGCAGCTCTTTTCTTTCCCAAGTGACCATGAGTTGTGACCCTGTGTTTACTCTCTAAGGCGCTTTCGACGTTCGTGAATAGGAAGGGGTTGATCCCTGCTTCTCGAAATCGCGATGAGCGAAACGCCGAGATGGCTTAATCTGGCGCCACGCGTCCCTCTAGATCTGACTGTCTTGAACTCAGCCGGCGATGCTGTGGGTCTGGGTCCTGGACACTCCCGACACCTCATGCATCGGGAATATGGTGGAGTTGTTCTTTGCGCCTCGCAATCGTGATGAGAGAAACGACGAGGAGCCTAATCGCACGTCAGGTATCTCTTGTGGATAAACGGCTGAGATCGCTCCGTGACACTGCGGGCCCGTCTTTGGGCGCCTTCGGCGATTTCGGGGTTCGGGGTTTCGCGATATAAGACGACATGGAACCTTCACCCCTCGATCTCCCGAATGCCGAAACGCCGACGCGACTAGATCTCGCACCACACATCTTCTGGATAGACAACTGCTATCTTTCCCTGCACATAATATGGGTGCTATCCATTGTGCTAACCTCGGCGCAGCTTCTCTAACCATGATTTTTCGTCAACTGTTGATCTGTTCCTTTGGGTGAATCCCGACCGCCTGAAATCAGAACACTTGCTCGCTTGATTTAAGCCCAAAATGTATTTCTTCTGTGAGCCGCGTTTGGCGCTCATCGCACCACTTGCAGACCTGATCACTCTTGTGCCTCAGACGAGAAATGTTACTAACAATAACCACTTTAAATAGTGCTCAGTTCAGGCTAGTATGCCTACGACCAACCTTTAACCTCACCACAGATTTGAAGTAAAGGTCTTATCCTTCTCTTTACATCAGCGACATGGTTTAGTAGCCCTAATAATTTCCACGGCCTGCCTTCAAACTTGTGCAAATGATCTTCTTTAAGTAACCACTCTGATACCATGTTAAGTTTTGATGCTTAAGCTGATGCATTTTTATTTTATTTATGTTTTAACATAAGCTACAACCATAACCACTGCAAAAACATAATAATAACTACAGTAAACCAAGATCAAAAGAAGAATAACCATGCTCAAGAACACAAGAAGTATCCTAGGAAAACCCTTCTCAACCAAGGGAAAAACCCAACAATCCTTTGTTATACTGGCAAGAGAAGATCCACCATTCCACCACCAAACCTATCACACAAAAGGGTGCTTCTATGACTGAGAAAGATAGCTCCTAGAGAAGTGCAAATTGCAGTCCTCATAATTTTAGACCACAACTTTTGAAATTGTGAGATGACAAGTGAGTGTGATCCACAATGGGGATCCATTCTTATTTATACAAAACTTATCACATCAAATGATGTGTCTATTTGCACAATAGGGTCGACCTGTACAACTTAATAATATAATTAATAATTACACAATATTAATTATCTTTCACATGGTGGGGCTGACTTGTACCCTTTACATCACAAATTAGGGTTACACGTAAATCTTACTCTTAGACAATATAGCAAGGATCTCACATGTCCACTAGTTCTCAGCCACTAGGGACACGTCCACCTGTGCTCAACCACATGGACATCCCTCTCAACAAATCAACTCAACTGAGTCCACAGGAGTACCATCGAGAGAACCATCTCATGCCAACTCAACTAAGTCCATAGGAGTACAAGGCAGGAGACCATCTCAAGTCGACTCAACTCAGTCCATAGGAGTACAAGGCAAGAGACCATCTCAAGTCATCTCAACTCAGTCCAGAGGAGTAGACAAGAGACCACACGTCATAAAAACTCAGTCCAGAGTCTTACACACACCCATCACAGGGGCACACCCAACACATGGGCACACATCGTCTCAACGCAGTCCAGAGGAGAACAACACACCCATCACATGGGCCCTCTCACAGATGGACTCAACTCAGTCCAGAGGAGAACGACCTAGAGAATGTCACATGACGCTACAATCATCAACACAAACCATGTTAGCCCTGCCACATTTAAAAAAAAATGGTTTATGGTTATCGGTGCGCCGATTTGACTATAACACACCATTGCACTTACTGATAAAGTGCACTGGAAATGTTGTAACATAATCTTTTTTTTAAAGTTCATTGGTGTGTAATTTTTTTCAGTTATTTTTTTTTTTTCGTTCATGGTATTTTTTTTCTTTTTGTTTTTTACTCTAGGCACGGTGTTGTTATTGATACATATAGTACCGTTGCAATTCAAATTATTTTTTAAAATTTATTTTTTCCTATTGATGTGTTTCCTATATCGAACGCACTGGTGCTTTCATATTATTAAAGCGCACTAGAAACCATATTTTCTTCTAGCTTAAAATTATGTGATTTGTTTATAAAATATATTTAATAGCTTATGTATTGAATGGTACATGTTGTATATTGATAAAAAAAAAAGTGTGATAATAGTTCAAGTAACAAAAATTATGATCGACGCAATGATAACACATCCAAAAAAGAAAAAAAATACAAGTTTTTTGTAAATTCTATACAAAATTAATATGTTTCAACTATATGTAAGTTTAACTAATATATATTGGTTAGTGTGTGTCATGCAGAGCCACAAAATGAGGAAGCTTGATAAGATTCTTTGTGATCTAAGTGCAGAAAAGCGTAAAAGCTTGATGGAAAAATTGTAAAAGGATGAATCAGGTGAATGAAAAAATACTAAATTCAATATGAGTTTTTTTTTTTAATTTTCATCAATAATATACTTAAGAATATTAGATAACATGTTTCAAACAATCTGTTAGTTCACATATGTTTAATGTTCTACAGGGACCAAAAACGAAGGAACGAAATGTCTTCCTAAATAATAAAATTATAGAAGATGTAAATGATGATGAATTGGTCCTTAGCTCATCTGGAGTGGTGTTGGAGGTTAATGAAAGGAGGAAAACTTTTACAAAACTATGAGGGATATAGTGGAACGAACATATAGACGTACTTTCCCCTTACAATACATAAATCAATCCAATGATTCTAAGAACCATGTTACATCTAAACTACATGAAGTGTTTCCAGAGTAATGGTCAATGAAACTTGTGAGACTTGCAATAGCAAAAACACACAACAACAAAAAAGAATCATTCAAAAAGTAATATTCCTAAAAATGATTCTCTAGAATATGTATATATTACTACAAAAGATTCCTTTATTAATATCAATTTTGTTATATTTGGTTTTCATATATCAATATGAAAATATTTTATTGTCACGTTACTTGTTTTAGGAAGATTATGAAAATCTCAAAGGATCAATGAGCTGATATCCAAAATATGCCAGTAGGAATGTCCAAAAAAGTGTACAAGGAGATGGTTAAAGAAATGGACATAATTGCATCACATGAGGAGCCATCTCAACAAAAACACACTTCAAATGTATGAAATCATTGAATTTTTCTATTAGGTACATATAAATAAATAATTTAGCATTAAATATCATTTTTTAAGTATTTTCTTGCAGAAAAGAAAACAAAATGGAACCCATTCAACACATAACACATGATGATAAAGAAGAAAACGGTTGATAGCAAAGTTAGTGAATAAATGTTATTTCCTTATAACAACTTAAGATTTCAATTTTATATATTTTAAGTTGTTTTTATAAGAGCCATTCTTGAATGTCTTCAAACATGTCATAACGTACAAAGAAGAGCCATTGGAAGAATTGATTGACATTGGGTTAAGTATGGGTTGTGAGTATATGTTGGCATATCAAAAATTAATTGTGGAATTTGTAAGTATCTATGTTGTTTTACATCTCTCATTTTATAATTAATGGAAAAAAAATCATTTGTATTAAACCTATTATTTATTATGGGGTATAAAACTTGCAGGAGACAAAGTATGGAAATGTGTCAATAGAAGAGTTGTTGACAGAAGTCATGAGATTTGGTTTTGAAAGAATATTGTGTATCATTCATGACTCAATTCTTTCTATGGTATGTCGCTTTTCAATTTGCATTCATGTATATTATTTATTTCAATTTTCATTATTCTCACCAATGTAGATACACTCATTACACTTTATTTTTATTTTTGTAGATGGAACTTGAAGAAAAGGAAAACAATCGAGGCAATCAACAAAACATTCGGCCAAATAACCCAAGTCATGGAAGTAGCTCGAGCACTGACAACAATTCTAGTGAAGAATGATGATCAATATATTTGGATATCAATGCAAGCTGTTGTATTTTTTGAAATAATTGTCTGTGAAAATCAGACATTTTGTTTAATGTAATGGACATAGTGTCCCAATTGAAAGACAAGGGGTTACCAGTAAGTGTCCCATTTTATATGACAAAGAGCCTCTTATTCATGTATAATAAAATACATTTTATTTTATTCTATTGCGTTGTCCAATGTTGTTGTGAAATGATACATCGTTGATTAAATATATGGATGATTAAATATTATATCCAAATGTACTACTCAAAATTTAATTTATATGA
Source organism: Picea engelmannii (assembly GCA_009831015.1). Taxonomy (NCBI): domain Eukaryota; kingdom Viridiplantae; phylum Streptophyta; class Pinopsida; order Pinales; family Pinaceae; genus Picea; species Picea engelmannii. Next base: position 11,714 of record ML818368.1, on the reverse strand, counting down.
ATACTATTATAAGATATATGTCAATTTTTTTTTTATGAACAATGGAATTAAAAAATAACAATAATTGCATTGTCACAGGTCGATGTTTCTAAAAAGAGAAAATGAACATTGGTGCGTTTAATGCTAAAAAGCACTGGTGCTATAATAAAATGCGCACCGGTGCTATAATACAATGAATCGACACCAATCATAATACTAGTTTAACAACAACAATTATAGTAATAAAAATCGGCCTTCCGATGCGTTTAATTAAAACGACGCGCCGATGCTTCTCTATTAGACTTCCACATCGGTGCATTCTAAATTTCATGCACCGATCGAGTTTGTCTTGTAACACACCGATGCATGGTATCATAGATTCGACCAATGCATTTCTATTATTAAAGTACTGATGCGTTATTATTTAGAAGAGCAGCGGTGCCCTAATGTTTTTTTGACTGCCCCGGTGCTTTTAGTGAAATGTAAGCACCGATGCTTTATGTTTGAGAACTCATCGGTGCGTATACACCATGAAGCACACCGCCTAGAAAAACATCTGCTAAAACCTCCGACCGCCCATATTTTTTTAGTTATAATGAAGTTCCATTATAATCTCCATAAAAACATCCACTACCAAAAACAAATGTTTAGCATAGATTTTTTTTAACAATTTTTACCAAATTTGTAACACTAAAAGCCTTTGCTACAAGGTCTTTTCCTTGTAGTGATATATGAAGTCTTAAAATTGTAGACATCGAAGTTGTATAGAGTTTCTCTAACATTTCCTTTCTTCTTTCTCCATGAAAGACTTGAACATTTATATATGAGGTCTTAGAATTAAAGTCATCAAAGGTTTTAGTATTGGGCAATAAACATCGCTGGAAAATACAAACTATATAAAGTAAAAGAAAGAAAAGAAGATTTCAAGATTTTATTGATCTTTTACTCAATTATTATATATGTTTGAAGTGACAACTTTATATGATTAAGGTGATATATCGGTGAAACACAAAATTATTATATAAGATCTCCTTATTTATGGGATATGGAACTTTTTTGTCATAACCATTTGACTTATAAATATGTATATATTCTAATCTCTTCCAAATTTAAATCCATTATCTCTTAAGAAGAAATACACACTCTTAATCAATGAACTCACCGAAATTGTATATGAATTAAGAACGTTAAACAATATTTGAAGCACCATGATTAAAAAATAATTGTTGAAACAATTGAAGTGATAAAATATTACAATACAGGTTAAATTTAACATTATATATATTTTTTTCCCAAGAAAAAAAATGTAGCTTCTATTCCAGGAGAGATAAGTTACAATCTAAAGGTGCCCAAAGCATACAACATACAATTTCAAGGTGTGGTAAAAAACTTGTGCCCACAAAACTAGAACTTCGACTGAAACTTGAGAAGAATTAAGACTTCATACACATGGTCTTCACTTGGTAAACCCGTGACATAGCACATGCGTTAATGGGATATTAAACAATACCCCTAATTTCACTAGATATTGATAAATACCTCCCAAAATCCTTATGTGAGCATCCCTCCCAATACACATTTCCAATAAAAAAAGCTAACCCCCTGATACCTTGCACCCCCCCCAATACTTACAATATATTGACCTTATCTTTCACAATTTAAAAACCTCCTTTATGAATGAACGTGATAAGATATTGGTCTATAAGGCAAATCCCCCTTAACTTCATAATATGCAAGCATCATACAACAAAGAGTTTTCAAGATCAATATCTAACTAAAGAGACCATTCCGTAAAGGAAGCTTAGAAAAAAGGGCCTTCTCTTTTGGAGTAGGAGGTTCCATTTGAGAATTCCTCCAAAGTAAGATGATTGTTGTCCAAAGACAAGGTGTCTTTTGACAGAGAGTCTGCCCATGTATTATGTTATCTGTATATATGTTGAAACTCCATATGTCGAAAAGATCCAAACAAAAGTTTAACTTGATGCCCAAGTTGTAGCAGATCCAAATTGGCTAGTTACACTGAACCCACCATCCAATTAATGCATAGCTTCGAATCACCATAAACTTGAAGCCCTTCAACATTTCTCTCGACCACACATTTTAGAAGGCCAAAGAGAGCATTGAATTCGCCTCTAGATTATTTGTGCCTTGAACCATGTTGGCCATCCTAATTATGCAATGCTCTTCTTTGAAATGTAAAATAAATCCCAAGCCACAAGCTCTGTTCGCTTCTTTGCAAGTACCATAATTTTTTTTTTCAAGCCCTCTACTTCTCAATGACAAGAGGGCCAAACACACGAGCATTTTTTTGAACTGTAACATCTTTGTAAAAGGTTATAAGTGCCACGAACTGCTATGAGGTTTTAAAAATAAGATGCATCAATTCGTCAAAGACGCCAACATTTCTTGCCAGCCACAACCCCATGAAATCAGAATAAAAAGAACACGAACAACTTTCAAAGATCAGTTTAAAAAGAATTTTTATATTAATCATTTAAGTTGATCAATAACATTACTATATATTATAACTGGCACATAATGGAAAGTGACAAAGTATTACAATTTGGGTTGATAACATTATATATCATAAGTGGTGGAGGTGAGATGTATTACAAATTGGGATCATAATATTATATATTATAAATAGTGACCTACATTTGTAGGTGATATAATTTTTGAAGATGAATTATTAATATTTGTATTTTTATCATATACGATGTTATGTTAAGATTTTTTAAAAATTATTTATGTTAATATTTTTTCAAAATGATTTAATATTTATTTATTTATATTAACAATTTTTTTTCAAAATGATTTAAGATTTATTTATTTTCTCATATATCTTTCATTTATAACTTCGAAAAATACAATTTTAAAAATAATCCGACATGTCATCGTTTTTACTGTGAAATCAAAATCTCATTAATAAATCAACTCGATCCAATTACAATTATCATTAATTTTATTAAGGTCTTTTAACGATTACTTAAAGGATTGTGATAGATTTGAATGAACTATTAATTTTATTTAACGGTTTTAAATTATTATTTAAAGGATTTGTATGAAAACATGGGGGATTTCAATAAAATTTAAATAAATAATTTAATTTGGTAGGTATATTTTAAAAAATTATTTTGATTGTATTTAAAAAATCAAAATGTTTTTACGGTTTAAAGAAAAGGTTTAGGGAGTTAGTTTTCTTTATATGTAAAGAAATAGGTTAATGAGACAATACACTTTAAGAACATAAATCTAATAAATTATTTGCTAGTTACCTTGAATAATAATGATTTCTTGATATTAACAATCCTCACTGTTAATTGAGGATAATTATATAAAATAAATTAATAATATTATTTAAAAAAATTATAAATTTATTTTATTTTTATTTTTAAAATGATAAAATTAAATAAATAAAAAATCAAAACAGTAAATGATGATGATGATGATTAACGTCCACTAAGACCTAATTGGTCTATGGGACATGGGACCTTAAGAGGGTAAATGATTACTTGTGATTCTTTAGAATTTTGTTTCTGTGCTCTAAAAGCATTAAGAAAATTTTTCTAATATCACCATACTTTTGTTGAGTTAAGAGGTTAGGAAGGTTGGTAGTGTGATCAATATTTTGAAAATGAGATCTAATATGGGTATAGGTTGGACACTCAAAGAGAAAGTGCTTTTCATCTTCAACCTTCTTAATGTCACAAAGGTGACACACTCTTTCATCCCATGGTGTTTTAGGAATTGACCAACGCGGAGTTTCACTATGGAGCTCGTGAGAATTTGTTCTTATCTTAGCAATGCTTATTTTTTTCTTTACACTCGCAAAACAAATAAATAATTTTGATCTTCTAAAAATGATAATTTTATATTAATTTTCAATTAATTTTTTTTTTCTTAAAATCATAAAAATGAAAACCATCATTATTATTTTTATTTAATAAAACCATATCATTTGAAACGATCTATTAATAATTTATAAATAGATTAACTGGTCAAAAGAGATTAACTAGAATATTGGAGTCAAACAAGGTTGTCCCTTGTCCCCTACCCTTTTTGGCATATACATTGATAAAATAGAAGAATGCTTGGAAAAAGCAGGTTGTGTTAGCCCTACTCTCACTGGTATAGTCATCAATCTTCTTCTTTATGCCGATGATATCGTTCTTATGGCAAGGAGTCCCCGTGATCTTGAAAACCAACTAAGAATCCTCAAGGATTTTTGCTCCAATATGGGTATGACTGTTAATAC
>ML818367.1:72066-82410 GCA_009831015.1 Picea engelmannii | reverse complement strand
AAAAATTTCACTAAAAGCAATAATGAACTTTCTTAAAACAAAGAAACCCAAACTAAAAGTTTTCTTTAAAAGCGAACTATTCAGAAGAAATATGATCTTTCCCTAAACAATTCTAAAGAAAACACTTGCTTTGTAATTGAAAGACACTCAAAGCAAGATACTAATCCTTCAAAACCAAACAAATCAAAGTTGGCTAAAATCAACTCAAACAATTTCAAGCAAACTGTAAACATATCAATATAGGCTCCAAAAGCTCAATCCAGCTGATCAAAGAAAAACTGGACATCAAAAGATGACAAGACCCAATCCAAAAAAGTTTACAAACAAGTTCGTAGCCTAGTAGTGAAGTGCAGTGCAAAAATTAGGCATTTTCACAGTCTAGACACAGGTAGGGTGTGAGAATGTCGCACTGGACTGAACAATAGGGTGCGAAAATCAAAGGTTTTCGCTGGCTCTAGAGGGGTACAGTGCGAGACTGTTTGAAATAAAAGAGATTTTGGAAAAATTACAAAGAGTCTAAGTGAACTTTTAGATCCAGAGAGTCTGGATGGATCTCCCACAGACTCAGAGACCAGAAAACAAGAAATCAAAGAAAGGGAAACTAGACTAACTAGAAAACAATCTGTTCCCCATTGGAGTCGTCAATTTTGTTATTAGATAAATCGATAGGTGTGGACACTAACTGATCTCCCTAGATCCACCTATATCTAGAACAAAACACACCATTCTATCTTGATAGATTGTGATCTCGATGAACGATATGTCACACAACAGTCTCGACAACCAGTCACTAGAACCTCTATGGCACGCAAAACCAAATGCATGAAGGCATTACAACCCAAGCGCCCACAACGAACTTACAAGGATCAAACAACACCCACAACAAGATGCAAGACTCCGACCAAGTTATCATTTGCCTCTATCCAATAGGGTGTGCCATGATCCCCTCATCACCAATCATGTCGTCCCCTGGTGATAGGTGCGACAATAACCCTGGCACAACATAATGTATCTGGACCAAGGACTCAAGATAAATCCAACATGCTAGGAGCCGAAATACTGACAAGAAGACTACACCCACACCCCAAGTAACAAACCGACAAGACACAATATGAAAACATTTAAAGGAAATGCACAAGCTAATACCCGACTCTGCCAACAACCCAACCATTAACTGATAAACAAGATGTCTAAGTGAGAAGGGTGAACTGTTACCAAGCTACTATGGTCATAAATGTTATCATAAGGTGAACTGAGTTAGGCACTAAACAACATCAAGAAACCTTGATTAAAAAATACCCACTAATTGTTAGATTAAGTGACTACTGATCTATGCTTCTTATAAATAATCAACTTGCTGTCTAAATTGACAAGTCCTAATTAATCAATAAATAAAAATCTAATTTAACAATTTGAGAGTACCTAAGTATATTAACAATATCAATATATATAACGTTATTAATAGAACACTATTAACAATATTAATTACAACATGTTGTCCATCATAAATATAATCTGCTGACGATTGTAATGCAATTTGTTGTCTAATTTATATAAGTGGTTGTCATCAATACATAAACGCTTCTCAATATGTCAATATCAATATATTGAATTTCTCAAGAGAAAACATATCAATAAACACGTTGTCCCACACATTGATATCAATAATCACGATGTCCAAAATTATCGTTGTCTAGATGATATATGGGGTGAGAATGCAGCCTAAAAGCATGTTTCCTAGCATTGAAAAGGAAGATATGTATAAAAATTTGCGATCTATTATCACATGACACCTGCTAACTTTTACTCATAACAAACTCATTGTAAATAAAATATGCTAAGTTAAAACCACTATGATAAATCATTGTCAAGAAAGGATAAGTCATCCACAACTTAATGTTGTTAACTACACAGTAAAATTGCGGCCAAAACATAGTGCTTATTTATTACACAAATAAATGCTAAATAATACACCGATATGACAGATCTTGCACTCATCAAAGGTTAAACCACAATCCTCCATAAATATTCAACGCTGTCATACAATCCAAATTTCTGTCCATACTAAATTTTAAGTCAAGGATGAAAGCTTTGTACAATAATAAAATTTTTGGGAATGTCTATCCACTATCCACAATATAAAAAATATGCAGGAATAAAAACGCTATCTCTATCAGGTTAAAAATGAATCATTGTGAAAAAGGGATGGAATCCCTATCTCAAAAATGAAATCGTTGTGAAAAAGGAGTGAGTTCGTTGTGCAAGGGATCAGATAGATGATCGTTGGTAAGGTTCTACCAAAATGTTGCATTCAACCATGATTTTGCTAGCCAATAAGTAGTACGAAAAGACGGATAAAATCCATCAACCGCAGCACCAGGGTGTCCAAGACAGTAAACACAAATTCGCAGCATAAGGACACTCCACCATTCACACATAAGAACAATACCCTCTACATAGTAATTTCTTCCCCACTCACACAGTAGAAATGCACCAATGGCACACCTAAAAATCTACCATACACACCATAGCCACGCCACCATTTTCACAATAAATGCAACTTCAAATCTCTATCAATCCATTAAGTTTGTTGCCTATGTATAATTAGACTATATCTATATGAAATTCAATGCCAAGCGATCCAGGTATTAGAGTAAATAATATGTGGTCAGTTAATCTATGTAAAACACAGAGTAATAAAAGAAATAAAATGCAATCCAGTGTGGCCAAAGGAAGAGTAAAAATTCTTCATCAAAAGTAATAAATCACAGAGTTAAATGGCAAACCAGATGTACAAAAAAAAACACACACAGTAAATTCACCAGGAAATGTATCCAACGAAGACTTAAATTGCCAGGAAAGGTATTAAAAACATAGACTTACTTCGCCAGGAAATGCATTAAAAATGCAAACTTAAATTTCCAGGAAGTGTATTAAAAACGCAGAGTTAATTCGCCAGGAAATGCATTAAAAATGCAGACTTAAATAGTTGCTAGGAAGGGTATTAAAAACACAGAGATCAAATGTAGAGGATCATAAGAGGTTCACTTCTAGAAGGGAAAAACAATCACAGAGGTAATAAATCGCAACAAGGCCCAAGACAATCACTCAACCAGGAACAATCAATGGGGTTAGACAGCTAGGCGACATTATCCTTCACTCATCATCCATGCACATAAAAGAAGGGCATTAGGATCTATAGTTATATTAAAACTGAAGTGACGACTGTCGATACGTCTCCTGGCCGAATTCTCAAGTGTGGACTCATGATCTACGGATGAGGACGAAAGATAAAGCACAAACTCTTCATAATAATCATTAAAACAGATAGAACAATCATAGCAGTTAGGGATCGATTGCCAAGGGAATCAATTCAAAGCAGCGAGCATAAAGCTATGGTGAATTTAAGTTCTCGATTAAAAATGCTAAGTAAAACACTTTCTTTACATAATTGAAAGTACATAAATGACAACGCAAGATCAATATTAATCCACCATTCAAAACAAAAGCATGTGTACCGTAGCCCAAGGTGACAACTCCAAGTCATTGTCCAGCGTGCTTCATACTGCTCCCACGTTCTAATCGTTGTGACTTCACAGGTACCTCCCAATCAATGTTAGGGGTACCCTTCTTCCCCCTTAGCCCCCCGAGCCACAAAGGGCCCACGCACACTAAACCAAATAACAGCTAGCTCCCAGCTCACCTCACAAGGCCGAGATACCAGTCATCATCAAGTTGAGTATCCCAACTCCAACAACATAAGTCATTCCAGATAAAAATTCTGCAGCATAACGTTACACATAAAATAAGAGATCCATACTCCTCCTCCTCCCTCCTTTATATAGAGTTTCTAAGTGATTTCTTTCCCAAATTCCCATTTAATTTATTTTTCAATAATTTAATTCAGAAAAACCTCCCCCATACACATGTCACCCATCCCCTTAGTTTCACCATAAATTAATTTCATTAATTATTTAATTACTCCTATTTCTCTCACCCACCTAAAATCATTCCTAGAATCGCTCCCAGGTGTCCCCATATTCCCTTACACATTTTAATGACTTATGCACTTACTAAATTCCTAGTTGAGTTCAATTTAGAAAGTTCTTAAAGGCAAGATTCTTTCCTAAGTTAATCATTCTGATTTTTCCTTATGTTTCCCTTTTTCTTTATGTTTCCCCCTTTTTCCCTTAGTTTCCTAAATATCTTAAGTTTCCCTCTTTTCCCTTTTTATCTAAAGCTCAAATTAGCAAGTGTAGACATTACATTTTCCCCCTTCTTTTTAATTGATAAATTTTACTTAGCATAAGTAACAAACAATCATTTCCCCTTTTTGAAAATTTAATCCCCCAAAGTAATTTGATTTTAATAAACTAATTGAATTTCTTACCCCCTTCTCATCACATGTTTAATGATTATTATCATTATCATTATTATTTTATTTTTTTACCACAAGTATCCCTTAGACCTAGATTTTATTTTCCTAGGTTGGGAGACATTTTTATTAGGGAGATTTTTTTTAAATCTTTCTTATCACATCATCATTCTAAGTCCATCTGGGTTTATTCACTTATTAGTTAACAACATGGCGTGCCTTCAGGATGCACTAAGTGATCCAAGGGTTCCACTCGCCTCATTTTGTTTCTCTTGCACGACATGCCCTTCAGGACGCACTACGTGCTCCAAGTGTGCCACTCGCCTCTTTCCATTTTTCTTGTGGGACGTGCACTTCAGGACGCACTACATGCTCCAAGTGTTCCACTCACCTCTTGACTGACTTGGTAGACATCAAAAACCCCTGGATTCAATACTCTACCAGGTGATATTGTGGGAGACTAAGGGCCTCTAAGGAAAAAGTCCCCTGCCTTATTGTGCGCCCCTTATAATCATCATGAGCAACTGTCATTGTCTTCCCTCATGGCATCGTGGGCCTTCTCAAACTAGGTAATCATTAACATATAGTTTGAGCCATGATGGGAGTTCTAGTAGGTTGTGGCATGGTTGTTTTCCACACCTCTCCCTCAACGTCTCTGGTTGTCATGCGTGACCTCTCTACTCCACATGTGATTCTAGTTGGCAAGCTATCGTCAACCTGCATCATCAATGCATCATGTCATAAATAAAATAAATCATCATAACATTTAATCAGATGTGCATATGTCATATCAACAATAATAAAAACCCAATAGTCCACTCCCTGACTCGATCCAGAGTATAAGGGGTTTCATCGATGCCTCAATATCCTTGAGGTCCATAGTCCTGCAGACTCAGGAGAACCCAGTCAATAGAACCCGTCTATGTCAAAATAACAAAATAACATGTCATCATATCCATAATGCCTCATAATCATAGTCAGACGCCCAATAGTATAATAATCTGTATCACTTGCAAGAAAGTTTCCTCAAAGAATAAGTTCGCTCAGTGCATGCAAGAGCGGGATGTTACAAACATGAAGGTACGCATGGCAATCTTTCAGCTGAAGGGGTCAACTCTTCTATGCTGGAAGACACTCCTACCTCAGCTAAAAATGGAATTCGAAGACCTGTCATGGGCCAATTCGAGGAGCGGTTCCGGGAGAGGTATTTGTCAAAGGAATTCATTGAACGCTAGCTCAATGATTTCAACGTCTTACGACAAGGTGGTCGTACGGTGCCAGATTATGAGGCCATATTTATGGAACTACTTCTATATGCTCCACATATGAACATACAGAAGCTAGAGGTCAACAATTTTGTGTTCAGCCTTAACTTCAATATTCATGCAAAGGTGAGGATCCTAATGTGTTAGACATTGCACGGTGCAGTTCAAAAGGCCCTCATAGCTGAGGCAGAGCTAACCAACAAGGTTCAGGGAAGCACTCCTGCAATATTGACTTGACAGACAACCTCAGGAGCGTAGCATCATCAGACACCAATGAGACATAAATAGAGGTATCAAGATACGTCTAATGGATCCAGGTTCAATACTCGTCAATAGAGGACTCCCTATGGAGGACCACTGCATCAGTAGAAATGTCGCCTGCAACAACAACAGTTTAGGCCTATTCAACATAATAGCTAGAGTCTCAGGAAGGTAGGCCAGTAATGTATACTTAGGGGACCAGGGGTACTGGACCGAAGAGCGGATGTTGGACATGTGGAGATCCACATTACTAGAAAGACTGTTCGATAGAGAATGCTAGAGTGGTCAGATCAATAGGACACACTACAGTTAGAGATTTGGGCAAGGCCCAAAGGATTCATGCAGTGATGAATAACCTCTAGGCCGAAAACTAGTCCACTATGCGCGAGATGTCAGGTAATACTGTCGACCAAAATTTTAGTATTTTGATAGATCCAAGTGCTACATAGAGATTTATTTCTAGTGCATCCCTGAAAATAATTAAGGTAAAGGCAGTCAATAAGGACGAGTTTAGATACATAGAAATGGCTTTGGGTGCCAAACAAAATGTTGGAGGAAGGGTTACAAACTGTCATCATTGACTTGGGAGATTTTGTAACGAAGGCTAACCTATATGCCATGATATTAGGATCGTATGACATAGTGATCAGTATGGACTGGTTGGAATCTGACGATGCAATACTCAACTATAAGAAGAAATGTTTAATCTTGACATATGATGTGGGATAGAGAAGAGTGATAGTAGGAAGAAACCGGGGAGTTCCCTTGAGGTTTATTTATTTTGTACAACTACATAAGATAATGCGCAATGGATGTAAGTTATATAAAATCTTAGCGTTAAAAAATAAGGGAGAGGGAAAAGGATTAGAAAACCTTTCAGTAGTACAAGAGTTTGCTGACATGTTTCCAGAAGAGTTACTAGGTTTTCTGCGCAAAAGAGAGTTGGAGGTTACAATCGAATTGAAACATGGAACTGAACCAACAGAAAGAACGCCTTATCAGATGTCAACACTTGAGTTATAGGACTTGAAAATGAGATTGAAGGAGTTGTTGGACTTGGGACTTATACATCCAAGTGTGTCACCTTGGGGTGTGCCTGTTATTTTCATAAGAAAGAAGGATGGGTCGTGGAGACTTTGTATTGAGTATGGTCAATTGAACAAGTAGACGATCAGAAACCAGTATTCGTTTCCAAGAATAGACGATTTGTTTGATCAAATGAAAGGTTTGATGGTGTTTTCAAAGATTGACTTGAGATCAGGATATCACTAGTTACGAATTAAAGAGGAAGATATTCCTAAGACCACATTCAAGACGAGGTTCGTACACTATGAGTTTATTGTTTTACCATTTGGACTATCAAATACCTTGGGGGTATTCATGAGCTTGATGAATGGGGTGTTCCATGAATACATGGAAAATTTTGTTCAAGTATTCATTGATGACATACTAATATATTTTCAGACAAAAGAAGAACATGAAAAACATTTAATCTTGGTACTACAGTGTTTACGAGAAAATAAATTATATGGGAAACTATCGAAATGGTCTTTTTACCAAACAAAGATTGATTACTTAGGGCATGTTATATATAGTGAAGGCATTGCGGTGGATCCAACAAAGGTAGAATCGATTATGGAATGGACTGCACCAGGAATGATTTTAAGGATGGAAATTTATTTTAAAATGTAGAAACCTTGGCAAATCTTACTAATCCTTCATATTCCAACTATAAATGTTTGGCAATATTTTTGTAAAAATATTCAAATTTCTAAGGATTTTCTACAGTTTTTATAATTTTTTGGTGATTTTTAAGTTAAAATAATTGTATCCTATAGAATTTGGGCGAATCATTTTTAAAATAGCGAACCTCATTTTTGAAAAAACCATGGAAAATTATCCCATGAGCAAAATTTAGCCCCTAAAATCATCCTTGGACTGCACCGACAAACATACCAGAAGTACACAACTTTATGGGTTTAGCAGGATATTACCGAAGGTTCATCGAAGGTTTTTCAAAGATAGCAAATCCGATCATGGAATTGCAGAAGAAAAGCAAGAAGTTTATATGGAGTGAGAAATGATCAGAATCATTTCAAAGGCTTAAGGATTTGTTAACGACAACACCAATACTAAAAGTCCTCGACATGGAAAATGAATTTTTGGTGTGCACGGACGTGTCCAAGGAAGGTTTAGGTAGAAAATTGATGCAAAAAGGTTGAGTGATCACTTACATCTCAAGGAAAATACGAAAGCATGAGGAAAACTACACAACACATGATTTGGAGTTATTGGCAATTATATATTCCTTGAGAGTATCGAGACACTATCTGATTGGACAAAAAATTGAGTTAAAGACAGATCATTGTGGATTGAAGCACATATTTACACAAAGGGATTTGAATGCATGATAGAGGCATTGGTCAGAACTACTTAGCAAATACGACTTCATGATTTATTACATAAAAGGTACAGTAAACAGAGTGGCATATGTGTTGAGTCGGAGACCACGCATATTCTCAGTAATACCTATTCAGACGAATCTTCGAGAAAATATTCTAGCTATACAGATCAATGATGACTGGTACAAAGAGGTTAAGGACAATATCAGACAATACACCATGATGGTACCAAAGTCTGAAGGTTATACATGGGAAAATGATGGACTGATGAGGTATAATAATAGGATTTACCTACCGCCTAATGATGAATTGAGAAATCTGATATTAAACAAAGCTCATAGAGCAGTATACATGGCTAATTTGGGAGTCACGAAGATGAAAGTTGACCTTAAGCCTTTATTCTTCTAGAAAATAATGAAAGTAGACATAGTTAGTTACATGGCGTGATGTCTCGAAGTTCAGCAAGTGAAAGATGAACATAGACATCCGACAGGATTACTACAACCACATGTTATTCCAGAATCGAAATAGGAGGTCATTTTGATGGACTTTATAGTTGGATTTCCACCAATGACAAGGAGACATGACTCAATTTTTGTGGTAGTTGACACTCTGATGTAGAGTGCATATTTTATTCATGTGCATACAACATACTAAGCACCAGACATAGCTATAGTTTTTATCAACGAGATTGTGAGATTGCATGGCATGCCAAAAAGGATCATATTTGATAGAGGATCAGTGTTTAAAGGATGTTTTTGGACTAGTTTCAAAGAGGACTTGGGGACACAACTAAACTTTAGTACAAAATATCACCCTGAGACAGATGGGAAGATAGAAAGAACGAACCAAATTTTGGAAGATATGTTTCATATGTACGTAATGGAAAAACAAAAGAATTGGAAGAGTTCTTGCCACTAGTAGAGTTCGTGTACAACAAAAACTATAAAGGCACCATTAAGATAGCTCTGTTTGAGTTTATTTACAAGAGACCATGTCGAATGCAATTGAGTTGGGATCGAGTTGAGGATCGGGTACTGGTAGGACCAGAAGTGACCCAAGAAATGGAAGAACAAATGCAAAGGATTAACGAAGCGCAAGATAGGTAGAAGAGTTATGTTGTTGTGCATTGCATTAATGACCAAAATTATGAAGTTGGTGACCGAGTTTTTTTGCAGGTGAAACCGCACAAGAGTTCGATCAAGTTCGGAAGAGGTTATAAACTCTCTCCTAGGTTTGTGGGGCCTTTAGAGGTAGTGGAAAAGAAGGGACCTGTGGATTATCGAATGACCTTGCCTGATTATTTGAGGCATATGCATGATGTTTTTCATGTATCTATTTTGAGACAATATGTTAGTGATCCTACACATGTGATTGACATGATTTATTTGTCGTTTTTGGACAAGGGTGCTCTCATGGCGGAGCCAATTCGCATTCTGGACCATCGTATTCAACAATTACGACGTTGAATAGTCGATCAGGTGAAGGTCTAGTGGGAAAATTATAGTCCCAACTCGGCTACATGGGAGGATGCATATGATATGCGTCAGTAGTTTCCTTACTTATTTGATAGATTAGACATATAGATATTGTCAGATACTTTTATTACTACATTTTATATACCGTACAACTTCAGGATGAAGTTTAAAACAAGAGGGGGTGTATGTAACATCCCTCTCTTGTGAGCTCATGTTATCGACTTATTCTTTGAGGATACGTGTGTGCAAGTGATCCGGTTATAGTACATGGTTATTTGTTTCTCTTATGGATTTTTATGATGATATTGATGGTTGTGATTTAATATTAATTGATATATATGTATTGACGAATGTTATTGACGATTTTTCCCTGAGTGCGCAGGACACTTGATAGATTGTGGATGTTGATGATATCAATGGACCTCCTTAGGCTCTGGATTGAGTCAGGGAGTGGATTGTATTGGTTTGAGTATTTCATTTATGCATATGTGACAGATTATCGATTATAGTATGATTTTATATATGGATCATATATAGTGTTTCGTTGATGGATGTAGGATGAC
>ML818367.1:57451-68286 GCA_009831015.1 Picea engelmannii | reverse complement strand
TCTTTATTTAATTATGGGTTGATCGTTTTATGATTCTTTAATTAGATATTAATGAAGCTGGGAATGCTTCCATATTGAGGTTATGACTGACCCCCTTAGCTCTTTAAGGAGGGATATGCTAACAATTGACTTCATATTAATGGATATTAGGAATGATGTTATTTTCCCTGTAAATGGATACATAATGTAAAAGTGGTGGGAAATTCAATGTATTGTGTAAGCACATTGATTCCTTATGAGCTCTCACAATGACTATGTAATTTAGTTTTTCCCTGACATACTTCTTAAGGATATCCTTAACTTAAAGAGGTATAGTTAAGCTGCATGAAATTAATATTGTAATTACGCCTTGATTTATTATTATTCATTAAATATCCTCTTACTCATTCACATCCATTATTGCTTGAAGATTTCTAAGTGTGATAGAATATCATGTTGTGCCATGAATAAGTGATTATTAGGTGAAGTTTGATGATCAAGTTGGGATTGTGGTTATGTTGGGATATGGGATTTGGATACCTCCTTGTTCCTCAAAACAGTCGCCAATCCTGATAATATTGTCCTTAAACCTTTTTTTAACCAAAATAATTTGAATGCAAGATACGCTAATGCTTGGAATTCCTATGTGAGTATGATTTTTAAATAAAACATATTAAAGGGAAAGAAAAAAAAATAGCAGATGCACTTAGCAAAAAAATAAATGAAATCATCAATAGTGATATACAAATTGACTTAAAACAGAGAATCAAATCAGAAGAAAACATTGATGCAAATTATAAGAAAATATAGGGAAAATGTCAAAATAATAAATCAATTGGGAAAGAATCAAAATTTAGTTACAATCAAGAAGGATTAGTGTAGTATAAAAAAAAAAATATGTTCCAAACGACACAGAATTAAAGAAATTGGTACTATCTGAAATACCTAAGAAACCTTATTCAAATCATCTTGGTTACTGAAATACTGTAACATCTTTGAAGAAAGAGTATTGTTGGATAAGGATGAAAATAAAAGTAGTTGAATATTTGCCTAGGTGTCTTGAGTGTCAATGCGTTAAGGTTGAGCATCGTCACTCAACTAGATTATTGCAGCCCATATCCAGTCCTGAGTGGAAATTGTAAGTGATTAGTATGGACTTTGTTACAGGACTACCTACAACTAAGAAGAAATACGACTCTATAATGTTAGTATTATACAAACTTTCAAAAGTTGCACACTTTATTCCAGTAAACTCAAATCACAAGGCCATAAAAATTGTAGATATTTTCATGAAGGAAATTTTTAGAATGCATGGTTTACCCAAAACTATCATTTCAAATGAGGATATGAAGTTCACTTCAAATTTATGGAATACCTTGTTCATTGGTTTGGAAACTCAATTAATTTTTAGTACTGCATATCATCCTCAAATTGGCGGTTAGACCGAAAGGAATAATCGAATTATAGAGGATATGTTGTGGATGTACGTAATGGACTACCCCAAAAAGTGGGAAGATTAGATTCATCTGGTAGATTTAGCATATAATAACGGTAATCAAACATCATTAAAAATGATTCCTTTTGATGGGATGTATGGAAGGAAGTTACAAATACTTGTTAGTTGGGATAGCCCAGTTGAAAGATTTATTTTGGGTCCTGACACCCTAAAAGAAATGGAAATAATTGTGTAGAAATAGAGAAAAAATTGAAAAGTGCAGCGGAAAAGAAAAAATAGTTTTTCATACTTGACAACAACACTGATGAAATTCAATGTAGGAGATCATGTTTAACTAAAATTTAAACCCAGAAACAATTATTTCAAATTGGGAAAGAGTTCCAAATTGTCACCACGGTATTGTGGGTTATTTAAAGTGCTTTCCAGAGTGCGGCCAATGGAATATCAACTTGCACTACCAACCAATATAAAATTACACAATGTTTTTCATGTTTTATTGTTAAATAAATATGTGCATGATGTAACTCATATTGTAAATTGGAATGTGATCCAAGTGGAACCAGAAGGCCATTTTTAGGTGGAAACGCTACGCATTCTTGACAATAAGGAAACTGTGTTGCAAAACAGAGTCATCTCTCAGGTTAAAGTGTAGTGGAGGCACTTTAGTCCTGAGGAGGCCACTTGGGAAATGGAATAAACCATGAGGAAGGCTTATACATTCATGTTTTCGAGTTGATATGCTCATATTGGAACATTGAGGATGGTGTTCAGGTCAAGGGGGGGAGGATGTAATGCCCCTCCATTTATAAATATTTTAATATTTTAATTTTGATTATTTATGTTGAAGGAGTTTTGAGAAAAAAAACTTATGTGAAAATTGTCTCATCATAAACATTGATGATGATGAATATTTTTGTACATATTATTTTTAATTTATTTTATTTAAATAGAGACAAATTGATTAAAGAATCTAGTTACAAAATGAGTAATTCATTATTCCATGGGAGAGTGAAAAGGGATCAAAACCATTGTTCAACAACACAGGTATTCCAACAGAGGATGAACACATTCAATAACCACTCACTCAACCATGTCAAATATCAACACATTGATTTTTTGACATGGTAAAACCCCTACGGGGAAACATCCACGGCCCCAGCCAATGTGGCCACTTGGAGAAATTTATTAATGCAAAAGAAAAAAAATCCAGAGATATTTTACAAGAGAGTTTCTCACAATCAATCATTGTAAAATGACCCTCCACACTCTTTAAATAGAGATCATGGACCAATCGGGTGTTAAGCCACAGATCAATGTTCCTTAAGATCAAGGAGAAAATGAATCATCAGATCACTCTATGCCGGGAACATATCGTGACCATCATATTTCCTAACTACAAATGCATACTAATGCATACTAAAGAAACAAACAAAGAAACACACTTTTACCTAGCTACACATTAGACCAAGTAGATCTTAACTAACTCCTAAGTGTCTAAATATCCTAACATCCCCCCTTAATAACAACTTGGGATAGTATTGAAGACTTACAATAGTGACACAATAGTAGAAGGAAGGAGGCATTAAGGCCTATCCCCCCTTAATGAGAACTTCCTAAACTCCTACCATAGACAGAAGTTTGGAAAACTTTGCTTTTGTAAGAGACTTTGTGAAAATGTCTGCAACTTTATCTTTTGTACGAAAAAAGAGCACTTCAATAACTTGATCATGATTGAACTTTCTGATGAAGTGCATGTGTATATTGATGTGCTTGCTGCGTTGATGTTGAATTGGGTATTTGGTGAGCTTGATGGCACTCTGATTATCACACCAAAGGATGGTCACATGCTTCTCGTGGAACCCAAAATTTGAAATAATCTATCGAAGCCATAAGGATTCCTGACTTGCATTTATTATTGGTCGGTACTCTGCTTCTGCTGAAGAAATTACAATACCATGTTGTTTCTTATAGGCCCAAGTGACAGGTCCTAAACCAAGACTCAAAACATAACCTGTAGTACACTTTCGATCATTAGGGTCGCTAACCCAATCTGAATCAGTGAAACCAACCAATCAAAGAGTCCCCCCTGAAATGTAATGTATCTTGGAATGAACTGTACCAAGAACATAGAGAAGTATCTTTTTAGCTTATTTCCAATGGCTTTGATGGGGTGTTTTTATATACTGGGCAACAATACCAACAACAAATGAAAGATCAAGACATATATGAGTCAAGTATAAGAGGCTACCAACTAACTGACGGTACAGGGTGGAATCAACTTCGGGAGAAGTACAGGTAGCAGTAAGCTTGAATCCATGACTAGAAGGGAGAAGGGGCTCGTTTACAATCATTCATGTGAACACAAAGAAGAAGGTCACAAGCATACTTATACTAGGAAATAACATTTCCTTCATTGGTTTGCAAAACTTGGAGGCCAAGGAAATAGTGCAAAAAGACTAAGTCTATCATTTCAAATTTATTCTTAAGGATGGTTTTCACATGGTTTAAAAGTTTTGAGTCACTACTAGTAAGGATAAGGTCATCAACATAAAGGACAAGGATTATGAGATGGCTTCCTACTTTCTTGGTATAGACATTAAGATCAGAATGGCATCTAGAGAATCCAGTGTCGATAAGAAAGTTTTCCATTTTGGCATACCAAGCTCGGGGATCTTGCTTAAGACCATAACGATATGTATTAAGGAAACAAACAAGGATAGAGTCATTTTGGACATATCCAAGAGGTTTTTCCATGTATATTTATTCTTGCAAATCTCCATGCAAGAAGGAAAATTTAACATCCATCTGATGAACCTCCCATTTATGTGAGGAAACAAGCGAAAGAACAAGGTGGATGGAATTCATTTTGGATATAGGGGAAAATGTTTCATTATAGTTAATTCCTTCAAATTGGGAAAATACTTTGGAAACTAACCGAGCTTTGTGTCTTTCAAAACTTCCATATGATGCATACGTAGTTATGTAGACCCATTTACATATAACAAGTTTTCTTCCTTTTGGAAGAGGTAAAAGATCCCAATTATTGTTGGCTATTATAGAATGATACTCTTCATTCATTGTTGTAGCCCAATATGGATGACCTAAAGCTTCTGCAAATGTCTCTAGATCATGAGCCTCTAAAACTTGAGCCAAAAGAGAAGAGGATCATTGGAACTGTGAATGTGTCTGACACTGATATGAAGGATCACCGACAAGATCACCAACTACTTCTCGTGTTGAACAGACCCATCTAGGAAGCGGTGGAGTTGGTGTTGGTTCAGGTTCAAAGGACTCATCTGGAGGAAGGTGAGCAGGAGGAGGTGAATTTTCATCCTCACTGTCATCATCTGAAGAAGAAATTAGAATAGGAATCGAATAAGGCACAAATGTCGAAGATGGCTCACAGGTCGAAGAAGGAACAATCATAAAATTAGGCTCAGAGACCAAGAGAATTTCATGAAATTTAACATCTCTTCTAATAATAATTTCATTGCAATGGGGTTGAAGAAGTTTATAATCTTTGACATCTTCAGAATAACCAACAAATATACACTTCTCACTTTTAGGCTGCAATGCTTTCCTTTTCTCATCAGGAATGTGATCCCATGCTATACTACCAAATACATTGAAGTGACTTACATATGGTTTAATTTTCATCCAAGCTTCTTTAAGTGTTATATTTTTAAGATCCTTTGTAGGAGTGTGATTTACTATGTGATTTGCACAGTTGATTGATTCTTCCCAATACTTTAGACTTGATCCCTTAGATTGGATCATACAATTAGCCATTTATTTTAATGTGTGGTTCTTTCTCTCAGCAACACCATTTTGTTCTGGTGTATATAGAACAATGTGCTTCATTTGGATGCCATGTGTAGGGCAGTAAATTTTAAAATTATTGTTCACATATTCTCCTCCATTATATTTTCTTAACTTTTGAATTTGATGTCCATATTTATTTTCTGCAAGGGCCTTGTAGGCCAAAAACTTGTCAAAACCTTCACTCTTAAGTTTTAAGAAGTAAACCCAAGTACGTCTAGAAAATTCATCAATGAAAGTTAAGAAATACTTGGACCCATAAAAATAAGGAAAAGAAAGTGGACCACACAAATCACTGTGAAAAAGATGCAAAGGGCTCGAGGCGTGCCAAGAGGCACATTTTTCAAAATTTTCCCACTGATGTTTTCCAATAACACAACCGACACAAACACCATCTCTACATGAAACAAGAGGAATACTAGTCACCATTTGTTGATTACATAGTTGTTGCAATGAGAGATAGTTTAGATGACCAAACCGCTCATGCAAAAGTTTGATCAAGTCATCACTATGATTAACAAAAACTAATGAAAAATATGATGACCCAAAGTTTTCAAATTTGTACAACCTAGTAATATCATCGACAATTCCAGTTGCAAGAATATGCTTAGGATATTTTAGAACCTATATTACAACTTGGTGAGGTGAAAACTCTATGGTTTTACCTTAACCTGAATGAGTGATTTGATACACTGATAGAAGGTTACACGAAAGACTTGGAACACATAATACATCATTGAAATGACTGTTTTCTACTTGAACCATTTCAGATCCTTCAACACTAAGATATCTATCATCACCAACAAATATTTTCTTGGTGTTACATTCACTTAGAGCATAAAATATGTCTATATCCTTAGCCATGTGATAAGATTCTCCAAAATCAATAAGTCACTCGTCAGAAGAATAAGTAGAAGTTGTATTGAAGGAGAAACCAAAAGTAGAAAGTGCATGTCCATGAGAAGAAGAAGAAGAAGTAGAATCGATATTGATGTTTTGCTTCTTCATCATTGCTTCTAAATCTATCATCTTATTAAACCATTTAGACTCATCATGACCATATTTATCACAAAATTTGCAATATCTGTCAGTATTATTACTTTTATATTTTTCTCCTTTGTCATCATTAGGAGCGGAAGTTGTGTGAGTGGGTTTGGGACCCTTATATTGCTTGTTGTTGTGGCAAGGATGTTTCTTCTTGGGATTATTGGGTTTATATTTTTTATGTATGACTAAGTATTTGTTTCAGGTACCTGCAGTGATGATCACTCCAAGTTGTATAATCCTATCTTTCTCTCTAATCAAAGCATCAAAAAATTTCTCAAGACTGGGTTTTTTATAAGTTGTCCCTAGAGCCTCTTCCATGGAATAAAAGGTAGATACAAACACATAATATGCACTACTTAGCTTCGAAATAATAAGATAGATGCCATTAACTTCTTCTATATTTATCTTACATTATTTACATAAAGTTATGAGTGTTTTAAACTTAGATAGATAGTCTTCAATGCAAGAAAAATCATTTGTACTTAAAGTCAGTACCTAATTTTCTAACTGTTGTGCTCGAATAATATTGTGTTTACCAAACACAGATTCAATATTTTTCCAAGCTTCTTTGGGTTTATAAATTGATTGAAGGTGGAACCTTAAATCAGGAGAGATGGAAATTATGATTAATCCACGTGCTTCATCATTCCTATTATCCCATTTGATTTCATTATCAACATCAGTGGGTGTTTTTTCGTTTCCCAAGGTAATCTGGTACAAATCTTTACTTCTTAATAAATCCTCCATATAATATTACCACTGGAAGTTGTTGGTGTTGGTAAGCAAGAGATTACTTGTAGAAGCCATGTTAAATATGAAGATAATATGGATTTAAAAACTAAAATTGGTGATCTGGATAGAAAGATCTCGAAATATTAGGTGGTTTTAAAAAACGACACTGAAAACAAACTTCATTTGTGAGAGTTATGACCATTTTAAAAAATGCATAAACGGTAACCAAATGACCATGTGGTGGTGTAAGTTGCTTTATGAAGTGACCCACTTTTATAAGGAGAAGTGGGGATCACTTTTATAATGAAGTTACTTTATAAAATAAAAACTACATGAAAAATAAATAACTCTAAAATAAAATAGTAAAGCTACTTACAATGATTCACTTTTATACTTGAAGTGAAATATACTTTACAATTTGAGCATGATCTTTTTCAAAAAAAGTAACAAAAAGAGAGATTTGAACTCAAAACCTCTTACTTAATAAGGCACTTCTAACCAAATGGTCTAGAAAAACATATTGTATTGTTTAGCAAGAGGATTGTTGTTGTTGTTGTTGTTGAAGACGGCCTTGGAGAGCGTGCTAAAAAAAACTATTTTCACAAAAGGAAAAAATTCCGCTTCTCGATGACAATAAGGGTAAGATCTCGGTTATATTACCTAGAAGGTGCATCTTTTCCTATTTGTTTCTAATTTTCCAAGATCGTACAAGGCACAGGGAAACGAGAATACGGAGATCTAAAAGAGTAGCTGCCCAAAAATAAATAATATAAAACCAAAATAATACTCTGCAAAAATTTAAAAAATCTGTATTCAGGATTTATACCTCTAGATCTAACTAAAATGGTTGTATATTGGGAAAAAGGAAACCTTTTCGAGTGAAATTAAAAGTGTTCCTAATGGAAACGAGCTCTTCAGATGCAATGGAATAGTACTCTCAACCCAGGAATGTACATAAATGATAGAAAATGAAGATGAGGAAACTCGGCTTCACAATCTCGATCTACATTAGGACTGGGTCTTCAGACAGGCTTTGATACCTTGCTCGAAAAAACAGGTATTCCAACAGAGGAAGAACACCTTCAGTAACCACTCACACAACCATTTCAAATATCAACACGTCGATGTTTTGACATGGTAAAACCCCTACAGGGAAACATCCATGACCCCATCTAATGTGACCACTTAGAGCATTTTATTAATGCAAAAGAAAAAGATTACAGAGATATTTTACAAGAGAGTTTCTCACAATCGATCATAGACAAGTGACCATACACTCTCTTTAAATAGATATCATGGACCAATCAGGTGTTAATCCATGGATCAATGGTCATTAAGATCGAGGAGAATATGAACCGTCAGATCACTCTATGTCGAGAACATATCATGTCCGTCGTATTTCCTAACTACAAATGCATACTAATTCATACTAAAGAAACACACTAAGAAACACACTTTTACCTAACGAAAAATTAGACCAAGTAGATCTTAACTAAATCCTAAGTGTCTAAATATCCTAACAACTACTAGAGTAAATATTTTCCATGAGGACCAATGCAAACCTACTCCCAAATATGTGGGATGTGAGGGAACAAGCTAACAAAAACTTAGGCCAAGAAGACTCCCTAGGGCTAGGGATGAGGCTAAATTGGAAAAAGACCTATGCAAGCTATTACGTGTAACACAATAAAAGATAAGTATAGAGGAGGTAGGATGTTCCTGAGTACTTGTGAATGAGGATTTGAGTTTTATGGCTCTAATAAATAATCAAAATCTGGTTATTTTGGAAAGGGTGATACAAATTTTTAGTCCCTATTGAATAAACAATTAGGATAAGGGGTGACAGGAACAAGTAATCTTTTATGTTATGGTCTATGGTTGGGAGGAACTTGATTCTCTACTCAATTGTCCCCAGTTGTGAAGCAGACTTAGATATGTTTTATTTGTTTAATATTTGTTTTCATTTAGAATTGTAACTAGTAGAGTAGGAGATGAATATAATAATTTATTGTTGGTACAATTAGAAAAAGAAAATCTATGTATTCTTTTATTTAATGGATTTACTATAGAAAAAAATATAGATATTGTAGAGAATGAATACAAAGGTAGAAATTTTTATTATAACTTGACACATATGATTTTTATGTATCAACTTACTACTAGTTATGTTGCAGTAACAAATATTTTTTGTATCTGTAGCATATCATATTTTGAAAGAAATTGTTTTCAGTGTAGGAGTACAATAAAGAGGAAGAAAAGAAATTTGTTACAAAATTGTAACTTCCCTCTCTTGTGATCTGTAACAACCTCCTCGTTACGACAACCATTCTAGTAACAGGTGCAATTTTTATTTTTTTTTCTTTAAGGTGTGTGCGCGCGTGTAGAAGTCACAACACACGTAACTGTACGACGCCACTTGACAACCAACAAGACACAACCACAAAGTTCAGCACAAGAAGACTGAAGGCCTCAACGAGAAACTGCAACAAATACGACCATAGGCAGACGACGCACGCCACAATCATTAAGAGAAACTGGGGGTTCACAGTAAGAACATAGAGGGAAGACTCCCGGGTGTTAGGGTTACTATTTCTGCATAGGAAAGTAGGGCGTTTAGTCTTATGTCTTCTCGAAAGAAGATTAGACCGGCTCCTGGCCGACTGCTCAGGCAGAAACTAGTAACCCGACCTAGAACAAAACGCAAGCAAGACGAACACAACCAGACGACCCCGACAATCACAGTGACAACAAGTAAAATGCCCCTAGACATAAGGTGTACAACTATCAGTTGTAAGCAGTAAACGACACCAGGTGTTAATTAAAGTACGGTCACAAAAGGAAGGATCCATCAGTAGAGTTTACTATTTCTGCATAGAAAAGAAGGGATTTTAGTCTTATGCCTTCTCGAAAGAAGATTAGACCAGCTCCTGGCCGACTGCACAGGAAGAAACTAGTAACCTCCGTCAGGTGTGTCGCAAGAGTGGAACCCTACCTTTAAAGGGCCCGAAACTCTTGATACGGCACTGGATCCTTTACACAGAAAAACACACAGACATATATGCTAAGACTACAAAAGGTGTCTATATCCCGCCCGACACAAGCAGACCAATCGACAAAAGATCGATATCGTCCAGGTACAACAACAACACAAGGCAACCACTAACCCTACGGACGCCCAGGTCCGACAGACTCTGACAATGACCCAACAAAATTAAGACAAGGTAGATCCCACGACTCAAGGCATGTAATACTAGCCCGATACTCCCATGAACTCCATGAGTAGACGAGATACCCAGCCCAACCGTTTAGGAATGTAAATTTAAGGAATTTAAGATTTCCCCATTACGAGCTTAGCAATTCAAGGTACTAGGTTCTAGGACCTTGTTTTTTTTCAACCATCAGTAATCCAAGTTTTAATCGCATTAGGATAAGTCCACAATGCCATTGTTTTTCATAAGTACCTAACACTAAAAAGGTTGCACCTTAATTTATAACGACATGCATTACCTTTACCCAATTCAATATAAGGATAACTTCACATTGCTAATGACATCATATTTGAATATATCAATAAACCATCATAATTACAATGACAAGATATAACCATTACAATATTTAAATGACATTATTTAAATAACTAGGAGGGACCCTATGTAAATACATTTAAAAGGTCACGCCTAAAATATCCATATTAAAAGGACAAAAGTGACATTGTAATTAAAGTATAGGTTCCCAATGTCAATATACACTCACATTTAAAATAACATCATAATTAAGTTAACTTCATAATTTGGGAATTACC
>ML818366.1:225335-236472 GCA_009831015.1 Picea engelmannii | reverse complement strand
CTTGTAGCACACTACCATTTACTTTATTTTTCCTGTTCAAAAAATGTCATGAGGTCTAGAGTTGTAACATCCAAATTACTGTCAATAGAGGCCTTGAACAACCACCAAAGTGGACAAGTGTTCGTCGGGGACATAATGGTTGTCTATAGCACCTACTTGGACAAGGCAAACAAAAGTAGATCCATTATATGTGCTGACATGACAGACAAGGACGCCATGATGAAAGTGACACTGACTGTTCCTCCAAAACTTGTCCAGAAACATGCAGAAAAGATATTGCCGCGTAATGGGATATCCAATACAAAATTTAATATATTGCCCAAAACTATATATGACCGTGGTGATTGCGATCAAATTATTTCGTTGAACGAAACAAGCATTGTGGAAAAAAATATTGTTGTTTGTTCAGAATATCGCTTCATCCCGGACTCGACTATCAGTATAGGATATGAAGAAACTAGCTATCTCTACAACTGTTGTGTGTATACATCCACAAAATTATCCTCACTTTGCTTATAGAAATAGCCTTCAACAAATTTATGGGCCTATTTAATTTTAATTTTTTTTAAAGGGGAGGGGGGGTGCAGTTGTGTATTATATTCTTCAATGTGTTAATCCCTTTTCTCGCTTTCCCAAGTTGAAGGTCTTTTATTTGCAGCCAGTGTGTACTCGTCCCCCTCTGAGCCTACATGTGCAAACTGCAATTCTGCTGCTTCTGACTCCGCTTTAATAAGTGATGATACGATTGATTGTCTACGATGCGATGAAAAATGTCCAGATATATATGGACATTGTGTCAATTCTATTATCCAAACTGTGGGCAACACAACCGTGGATTATACAGTTAGACAACCTCTCTTACAAAATGTGCTTCCTGAGTTGGCAGAGTTTTTGTATGAAACGTATCTACAGGAAAAGGCAAGCAGTGTATACATGTTGCGATAGCTTCAGATACAAAGAAAATTCATCTTAAATGAGGACAATGAAAATTTTCATATCATCTGAAGAAGCGGGAAAAATAAAATATTTCACTTATTTATAGGCTTTTTTAGTGATGTTTTAGTCGAAAAGACCTAATAAGTCCTAGAATCTATTACTGTTTTACCAGTATACAAGTGGTAGTCTTAAAAATCTTTTCATACAGATCCTTGTGTTTAGAAGCACATATCCAATGTAATTTTGTCTCTTGAGATGAATAAAATTAAGTTTTTTTTTCATGGATATATATATTATTAATTAAGTAATAGATTGCATTCATACATTACATTATAGATTAATGTTTTAATACTTTAATTTGTAAATTACATTAATGTTTTAATTATTTAATATATTTAACACTTTTACATATTAATGTATTTCTTATTTTATACATTAATTTATATATCATTAATGTATTATTTGTAGTATCTTAGTACATTAATGTATTCTCACATCAATGTAATAAAGTATCAATGTATTATTAATGTATTTCTTTAATGTATTATTGTATTTTTGAGACTTTAATAATTTTTATGTATGAATGCTTTACTAATGTATCAATTAATGATACTTTAATATTTTGTTAATTTTATTCATAGTTTATAATTGTATTAATTAATTAACCAATGTTTTAATATATAATATAATAATGTTTTAATATTAATTAAATAATACATTACATTCATACAATACATTAAATTAATGTTTTAATACTTTAATTTGTTGATTACATAAATATTTTAATTATTTAATACATTTAATACTTTTACATATTAATGTATTTCTTGTTTTATATATTAATGTATATATCATTGAAGTATTATTTAATCGACACACTCATATTTTAGTAGATTAATGTATTCTCACATCAATGTATTAATATATTAATAATACATTATTAATGTATGAATAATGTTTTTACTATATTAATGCTTTAAAGTAATAGTGTAAGACTTTAATGTAATTATCCTATAATTTAGTATAAATGTATTTAAATAGTTATGTAATTATGTATTATTAAAGTATTAATACTTTATTAATATTTTTTTTATTACTTTAATGTTTACTTGATTGATGTATTAATAATTTTATATTGTTTTTTAATGTATTAATAATTTATTAATGTATAAATAATTTATTAATGTATTTCTACTTTAATGTAATCATTTAATGTTTGTACTTATGTTATGTAATGGATATTTACTTTATTAATGTAGTATGAATACTTTTGACATCTATTTTAATATTACACTAAAGTAATATTACATTACATTAATATAATATTGATGTTGATGATGATTAACATCCATTAAGATCGTTTATCGTACCTTAAGAGGGTAATTTATTACCTATGATTCTTTAGAATTTTTTTTATATGCTTGAAAAACATTAAGAGAAGCTTTCCAAGATCACCATACTTTTGTTGAGTTAAGACGTTAGGAAGGTTGGTAGTGTGACAAATATTTTGAAAATGAGATCTAATATGAGTATAGACTAGACAATCTAAGATAAAGTTATTTTCATCTTCAACCTTCTTAGTTTAACAAAGGTGACACACTTTTTCATCCCATGATGTTTTAGGAAATGCTTAGTTTCACTATGGAGCTCGTGAGAAGTTGTTCTTATCTTAGCAATGCTTATTTTTGTCTTTACACTTGGAAAAACATATACATAATTTTGATCTTCTAGATTATGGTTGATTACATCCTTAGAATACCTTAATTTTTTTTTCCTCTAACTCTTTATCACACCACATTTTCTCCTTAAATTTTGATTTGACGTTTTTTTCAATAATATCTTTATTCTTCAAAATGGTGTCTTTCATAATTCCCTAATAGTTTATCCAAGACCAAGCATCTTTATGCCATCCTCGCTTGAGTAGATGGTGGTTATTACTCAATTTTGAAGCAATTTTAGGAAGCCTCTTGTCTTCTATGTTGTTAAACTTGTTCTTATACATTAGATATCTAGTCATAGCCATGCTCTCAATGGAGGAGAGGCTTGTTTCTAAGAGGATGATCAGATAGGGCATATTTCCTTTAATTTTGAGATTATAGGTTATAAAATTATTTTGTATTTTCTCTATCTTTCTCTAGGATTCATGAGAGATACTACAACCCAAGACTTCACATCCATAAAGAACAATAGGTGTAACAAGAGTCTCAAAGAGTTGTTTCTTCTTATCCCAACTCCAAAGATCAAATCATTTACAATTGTTTTCAAGCCCATAGTTAGATTTCCATCCCTCAATAATCCTTTTCTCAATGCTATAATTTCAATTGAGTTTGTGGTGAATATCAATTCCAAGATATTTGTATGAAGTGAGTTCCTCCAAGTTGTTATTTTCATATACAAAGGTATCATAAAGGATCTTATTGGATTTAATAATCATGACCTTAGTCTTATCAGTATTAAGAGTCATACCCATATTGGAGAAAAAATCCTTGAGGATTCTTAATTGTTTTTGAAGATCATGGGGACTCCTTGACATAAGAAATATATCATCAGCATAAAGAAGAATATTGATGACTATAATAGTGAGAGTAGGGCTGATGCAACGTCCTTTTTCCAAGCAATCTTCTAACTTGTCAATGTATATGCAAAAGAGGGTAGGAAACAAGGGACAACCTTGTTTGACTCTAATATTGCAGTAAATGTGTTTTGATCGGTCCTCAATGTTTTTATACTTAGCAATAATGTTCTCATACATCCTTATTGCAGAAACCCTCAAATTGAGAGGCACTTTTATCTCTTCCAACCTATTCCAAAGTTTTTCATAGGACCCATGTCAAAATATTTTCTAAATTTAACAAAACAACAAAAAAGATTGGTTTTAGTATTGTAGAACTCCTGTGCAATGATCCTAAAGGTAACAATATGGTCCACATTTGAATGATATCTCCTAATCTTGGCCTCCCCTTTAGCTCTTTTACCATGACTTTCTATCCAAACGATAATCTTCTTTTCCAAAATAATTCCCTAAAGTTTGGCTAAAATTGGGCTAACTGTAATGGTCCTATAATTAAGGGAATGTTTCTATCACCATTTTTAAAAATAGGAACAATGAGGCTTTGCACCCAGGGTTTAGGGAATCCCTTCTTGACTGCTAAATTGAAGAGGTTGTGTATGTGAGGGATAAGGATTGGCCCTCTGATTTTAAAAAATTGAGCTTGGTAGCCATTATTGTCCTTAGCTTTTCCATTTGAAATCCACTTAACCATGAACTCTATGTCATCTAAATAAAAAACTTCTTCCTTTGTAGGGATAATAGGAATCATATTCATGGCATTAGAGAACTCATAAATACTTTTAAGGTAGGAATACCAGTTCCTTAAGGGAATCCTATTATTTTATTTAGTATTTCATTTTAGAATTTGGCTCAAGAACTTCTTAGGATATAGCTTATATGGTTGTGAAAGTTTATCTTGCATTTTATGGTTATAGTACATTTTTTCCCTTTAATGAGGGATTTGTACGTATTGATCTTATGAGTTTTAAGGACTCAGTAGAAACATTCCTAATGGATTTCCTAGCAATTTTGCATTATTTATCATACCAAGGGTTGGTAATTCTATTATTCTTTTTATAGGACAACTCAAAAGAGAACTTGTTAATAGAAGTGGAAAGAGTAGTTGTAAAATTATGATAGAGTTCGTCATTGTTGTTCTTTTAAGTTAGGAGATTTTATTTACTATTTAAATCCTTTAAGGAAATGTTAACTTTACTTTTTTCAAAGTACAAATTCCTTTGATTATCAGAATTATGTTCAATGTCCCTCCTATGCATTGAAAATTTTAGAGTTAGGGTTAATGGTTTATGAGCATATTGAGGCTCATAGTCAACTTGGTCTTCTGGAATAAGGTTATCATTTATAAATATTCCTGACCCTTTTAAGCTCAAATATTTACTAATTATTTTATATTTATGGTCATTACAACTTACTTTGACACGAACCAACCTATCTTTGAGATCAATTATTTTTCCTAGCCTCTTTTCTTCTATGAGGTAAGTTGTATCAATTTGTGATTTATTATTTAATTATTCTCTTACTGTTTCTAGTGTATCCTCTTCTTGTTGTTTTTTTATACCAAAAATTATGAGGTTCAAGGATCTTTTGTTAGGATCATGGTCCAATTCGATTCGCTTATTCATTTCCTCTTTGATGGGTTTGATATCCAATTTTTTTTCCATATTACTCAGGGTCAAATTGCTTGTTAGTTTTTCTTCTAGCTCTTTAATCCTATCTCTCAAGTTGTGATTTTCTTCAACCCCTCCTTGGATTGATTGTTTATGTTTTTCCATTTCTTGAATCCTATCCTTCATTGTCTACAATTCACTCTTGAACCCTATGAATCTATCCTCTATTTTAGTTTGAATTGTATCCATATGTTTTTAATCAATCATTGCCTCTAGCTTTATTTGGAGTTTTAGGTCTCTTTCTTCACTAAATTTTTCTAATTTTTCTAACTCTATTTGGATTTTGGCATCTCTATCTTCTCTCATTTTTTCTATTGATTCCATATAATCATAAAGGATCTTTGGAATAGGTGGTGGAGTGCTCATATTGAAAATAAGAGAAAAAAAAATGTAACAATTATTGTTTTGGATTGAATTTATCTCTCAAATCAACTTTTACTTATGAAACTTAAAATAAAAAATAAATAAAAAATATTTAAATCTCTTTAAGTTCATAGATTATAAATATGTTTTAAATTAAAATTGAATCAAAGTAAAAATTGACTCACCTCATTTCACATGTCCAATTGTTGAATGGGTTGAAGAAGCCAAAAATAATTTCTTAGAGAAACTACATAGATTATTTTGGATAAAAAAGGTAAAAACCAAAGAAAATTATTATTCTCGTTCAAAAGTGAAGATATATAATGTTAGAAATAAAATATCTTCTTCAAAACAAACTAGAAGTATTATTCTCCTTAATATTAATATATTAATATTACATTAATATTAATATTACAATAACATTAATACATTACATTAATACTTTTATACACTTGTGTAATATTATATTAATATATTTATACATTATCAATGTATTATTACTTTATCAATGTTACATTATTATGTTATTTTTACTGTAGTAATCTCTTTATTTTAATATTACTTTATTATTACGACATGTATTATTTTTCTATTATTATTAATTTTATCAAGGTTTTTACTTTATTATTTCAGTATGTTATGGATGATTTTATTTTTGATTAAATAAGTTATAATTTATAATTAATTTTGTAATTAATAATTAATTTATTAGTAATTATCATTTAATAATTGATTTATTATTATTGAAAAATTTTCAATTAATAATTTTTAATAAGTAACTGATGATGATGGTGATGATGTTTAACGTCCACTATTAGACCTTAAGAGGGTAAGGGATGTAAATGTGTTGACCTGCACAAAATAGATCTATCTAAAGAATGAAACACACATTTGCAGAGAGAATTTGACAAAGAAGGAGACAAAGAATGGAAAGAATTCTCATTAACCGTTGTGAATAATGAATAGTTTACACATGATATACTCTATATAACTCAATGAGTTTGACTTGAGGTGAGCCAAGTCGCCATAGTAGTGGTCTAGAGTGATCTAGACACACACCAGCGGTTACAGGAGTGAACTACCACCTATTCTAGTCTCTCGGGAATTTACGGGATTGAACTGCCACCTATTCTAGTCTCTTAGATAGTTACGAGAGTGAATTGCCACCTAGTTGAGTTAACTAGTCAACTAGTCTTCAATTAACTGACTAAACAGAAAGTACTGATGAGTTAACTCAAGGAACCAAGACTAATGTGCCACTTTGGTGATGATACCAAAGCAAGGTAGAATTAGCATGGTGTTGATCCCAATGTTGCATGGTGATGATCCCAATGAAACAT
Organism: Picea engelmannii; assembly: GCA_009831015.1. Lineage (NCBI taxonomy): Eukaryota > Viridiplantae > Streptophyta > Pinopsida > Pinales > Pinaceae > Picea > Picea engelmannii. Next base: position 229,594 of record ML818366.1, on the reverse strand, counting down.
CTAAACTCAACGCAACTAGTCAAACTGAAGTGTGAACTGAAAGAGAATATTCTCCAGGTGGAATTTTCTCTCCTAAAATATAAGAGACTGAATAATGACTAATTATGAATAATGAACAAATAAAAACCTTAGGAAGAATAAATCCTAGGTGTGTGTGAAGTAACTCCAACACCCCCCCTGAACATCACTATGGTGAAAATAAAGAACGGGTCTCAACAACGAGGCCATGTTAGGTACCCAAGTACAAAATATATACTGAAAATAAAGTGAGGAAAGAGGGAAAACTTCCAGGGGAAAACCCCCCCTCAAGGTACAATGTATGTAAAAAGAAGAACTAGAGTTGCTAGGCAACTTTGTCCTTCATCCCAAGATGACCTCGCAGAGAATGGAATTTATGCTCAGTGAAGGTCTTGGTTAAAATGGTTGTCATCTGTTCTGTTGAAGGACAGAACTGTAAGTCAATGATCCCCTCATGTACTAAGTCCCAAATTTAGTGCATCCAGATCTCAATGTGCTTCGTTCACTGCCTTTGAACTAGATCTCTGCAGAACATTAGAGTGCTTTGGTTGTCACACCAAATGACAATCGGTCGATGAAACTGAATACCCAACTCAGTGAGAAAATGTTGTATCCTGACTGATCTCATCCTGACTGATCTCAAGTCCAAGAAAGAAGTGTAGTGGACCCATGTCCTTCATCAAAAACTTGAGAATCCTCTTGACTGTACCAATCTCTAAAGTCAAGAAACCAGTGATCAATAAATCGTCGACATACAAAACTAAAAGTAGAAGTGAATCAATCGTCCTGAGCATGTATACATTTGGGTCTAATTTAGAATGTACAAAGTTCTGTGACCATAGGTAGGAGTCCATCTTGGCATACCATGCCCTCGGAGCCTACTTGAGGCCATAAAGTGACTTCTTTAGTCGACATACCAAAGATGTGTCGTGCATAAATACCTGGTACAGCTCCATGTAGATCTCCTCAGAGAGATAACCATGAATAAATGCATTCTTCACGTCCATCTGATGGAATTCCTATCCCTTCGCCGCCGCAATGGTAAGTTTCAATCATATGGAATCCATCTTCACTACTGGAGTGAAGGCCTCATCATAGTCAATACTATGAACCTGCTGAAAGCCTTTGGCAACAAGCCTCACTTTGTGGATCAAGTTCTCTGTGGATCTGGTTCCCCTGTTGTAGTTCGAGTGATGGGAAAAGATACAAGATACTTGGTATACCCATGATAAGTTGATTTTTTAGTTATGTAATTACTTTTGTTGTTTTTAAAATATTTCTATACTACATCCTAACTTGTGTTACTATTTTATGTACAGGTATTATGGAAGTTGGTACCATGGAGAAGTTGGAATACCTTTGCCAAGAAAGGTATTATGGTTCCAACGTTAACTGCCTTTGAGTTTGGCAGTGCATTCTAGGATTATTCTAAGTAAAAATTGTAATATCCTTCATGGAAGTATGTTGTTTACACATCTTCATAACTTTTTAATAACATGGTTATTATTTCCATACATTTATATACAATTATTATTTAGTTTTTTTTTCTCTTTATGTGTATTTCCCTTGTGGAATATACACAATCGTTGTATTGGTTTCCTTTCGAATATATGCTATTGAGTTTCGTTAAACTTGTAATGATTCCTTTCGATTTTGTGCATGGGAATTTCATTTAAAACCTGCAACAGATTACTTTTGTTTTCATGCATGGTGCATTTGGTTTAAAATATGCAATGAATTCCTTTAGATTTAGTCCATGGTGCATTTTATTTAAATGTTAAATCTAAAACTATTTCCTTTTCCAAATTTATGTATAGTGTAATTTTGTAAATGTTAATTCTATAACAACTCTTTTGGGTATATGCATAATGAAAAATGTTATCTATGTAATGTTTTCCCATATGCATAATGTAATTTGTAAATTTTGTAGAAATTCCCTAGATTCATGCATAATGTAAAATATTAACTCTCTAATTGTTTCCCTTTTCAGATACATCCATAGTGTAATTATAAATATTACATGTTTAACAATTTCCCTTCTTGGATATATGCATAGTGTAATTGTAATTCCTGTAATAATTTTCCCTTTCGGGTACATGCATAATGTAATATGTTGTAATCATGGATTCACACCACGTCTCCCTTAGATCTATCGGTCTAGATTCACTTCGGATGTTCAGGTTTCGGAAATCTCAGATATCGACTGAAACCCCCTACACTTTACCCGGAGCTCACAATCTGTTGACAAGTTTCCCCGTGCAGATCGACGACTATCGGCTCTTTGACTGTTCAGGATTCATGTATCCTCCTGGATCTAACAATTGAGATTCGCTCTGGCCCTTTGACTCTCTACACTTCGGAAATATCAAGTTTCAAACTTCGATAGGTTCTCTCTCTTATGTGTGTGAAGCATTAAGGCTCGTGCACTCTACTCTACTAAAACAGTTGTTTATCTTTTAAATAGTGATCCAACGACAAATGACGCTCCTCCTGAGCTTCTGATTTCTTAAAACTTAGAAGATTTATCAGTCTTCAATAGTTTCGAACCTTTCCTCCTCCTTATGAGTCTGACTCTTGGATCTTGCCAACACTTTATGAAAAGTGTTATCTCTCTTGAGCTTTATCCTCAAACGATTCTGACTTCCCACGCACTACTTTTGTTCTCGAGATTTCGATAACTCAGATCAAAGGATTTCTTGAAAAGAAATTCTTCTCACCCACCCGACGTTCCTCTATTATGTTTCTTCGATGCTTGCTATCTTCCTAACATTGTGCGCACCTTGCACCTGGTCTAATTTCCCTTTGTTCTCTCTCTGAACCCTTATAAGTAAATCTGAGACTCAATCGATGCACTCCTTGCGTTTGAGATGCACACCTTTCATACGCGTTTTAGAAGAGAATCAATTGAAACTTATCCAATTTCTTCACAAATTCATACTATCAATTTCTCTAACAATCATACATGAACAAAAATGAAGTAAATCACATAAACATAACATAAAATTAATTCATTCATACATCAAATGAGCATAGTCCAAGGATTTGGGACAATTTTGTATCTTCTATTCATTCATGAAACAAATTACATATATTTTTTCTACTCTACTATGTTCTACTGATCTCTCTGATCTTTATCTCATCATCTCCTAATCTTATAATACTTTTACAATGCAACAACAAACTATCTAAGGATCAGCTCCACGAGCTCTCATCTTCCTATGTGTAACCTATCCTATCAAACTCTTAGCGGCTACCTACTCTGTACTATTACAATAACTAACAGTTATTTCTAGATAGAAGTCAACATTGAATATCTGCAACCCCTTACAGTTCTTCGCAACTTTACAAGCACGACATATTTAAAAATGTTGCTTTCAAAAATATCTCAACAACTCGATTTAATTCTAAGTTAGTTTTTATTTGAAACTCTATCATGTTGAGATGTAATTCCTTTTCCTACATGCTTTTGTTTTGAATGTGAAGGTGATGCTCCTGCATCACACTTGCTTTCTGATACAGTTTATTTATGCTAATAACACACAATAAAAACATAGTGAGATCAAGCATATTCATAACAATAATAAAAAATGGAACTTTGGGGAAACCACACGTTGAAGTTTGTGTTCCTCCCAACCTTATACTAGATTCTTCGCCACCTTTATCACACCCAAGATGAGTTCAGAATCAAATGGGTTTCCTATGTGGCCTCTTGCAAAAATATGAGTTCAAGTGTTATGAGTAATCTTTGTAGAATTTTTACGTGTCAAGCCATTTTGCGCATAGCCTTTCTCAGCTATCCAATTAGTCTCCCTTGGGAAAAAAATTCTCATTCCCTTGTCATGAATTGTTTTATTTTTCCTAGGACTTGTGACAATTGTATTGATCCTTCTGCACCTTTCAGATTCAACTTTACACCTATTCACAGATTCTCCTATAAATCTGAAATGTGTCTTTTTGAAGTTAAGTTAACTCTACAACTTGTCTCATCATTTTTCCACTTGGTCAAACCCTTTGGATTCCTAAATCCCTATTTTAACAGATGCTTCAACGTCTCCCCCTTTTTCCAAATGGGTTTATTTCATAAAACTGATAAGGTCTTATAATTCAATTTTGGTCACTCGACCAATTTGTCTTTTTGTAAAGATAATTAAAATTCCAACTTAAAATAACAATAATAGAGATAATAATTAAAATCTAAGTTGTGGGATATCATAGAGGCTTTGCATCCATGGTGTAGGGAA
>ML818366.1:210751-225235 GCA_009831015.1 Picea engelmannii | reverse complement strand
CTCAACAAGTCTCCCAGACTTCTGTTTACCACTTCTGTCTATCCATCCGTCTGAGGATGATAAGTTGAACTGAATGATAATCTAGTTCCTAGCTTCTTCCATAAGGTCCTCCAAAAGTGTCCTATGAACCTAGTGTCTCGATCCGAAACTATGCTTCTTGGTAAGCAGTGAAGTCGAATAACTTCTTTGAAAAACAGATTCGCAATGTGAGTTGTGTCACTCGTCTTCTGACATGGAATGAAGTGTGCCATCTTGGAAAATCTATCCACCACCACAATATTGAATCAAACCCTCTTTGTGTTATTGGCAACCCCAATATGAAATCCATGCTAATTGCATCCCACGGCTTCTCAGGTATGGGAAATGGTTGATAAAACCCTGCATTATGTCTCCTTCCTTTCGAATACTGGAAAATTCTGCATCTGTCTACGAATCTCTTGACGTTTGCTCACAATCCTGGCCAAAATTATGACTCATTCAATTTTACGAACGTCTTGTCATGACCAAAGTGCCCGACCAATCCTCCACTGTGTTTCTCTTTCARCAAGTTCTCCCTCATGGAGAATTTCAGAATACACAGTTGATTACCTTTAAACAATAATCCCTCGTAGATCATGTATTCTTCCCATTGACTTATATCTCTGAGAATTGGATTCTTAGTTGCTTCATACACCTCCTTAAAATCTATATCCTTTCTGTACATGTCCCCGAGATCATCAAAACCCAACGTTTTGAATCTGAACTCCTGCAGTAGCAAACACTTCCTGCTCAAAGCATCAACAACTTTGTTAGCAACACCAGAAATATGTTTAATCACAAAAGTGAAATTTTGCATATATTCCACCCATTTAACGTGTCTCTGATTCAACTTCTCCTGTTGAGTCACAAACTCCAGTGCATTATTGTCACTGTATAAGACACATTCCTTTGGGATCAAGTAATCTATACATTTCTTCAATGCCTAAATGATAGCATAAAACTCCTTGTCATATGTGTAGTACTTCACTTTTTCTTCATTCATATTCTCATTGAAGTATGCTATCGACCTGTCTTCTTGATTCAACATTGCCCCTATTGCAAACCCACTTGCATCACATTTCACTTGAAATGTCTTTTGGAAACCAGGCAACACCAAAATTGGTTGTTCTGTGATCTTCCTCTTCAATAGATTAAAACTCTTCTCAGCTTCTTTTGTCCAGTGAAATTACTTATGTCTCTTCTTCATTGTGTCCATCATCGGTGCACTAATTCCACTGAAATTTATGATGAACTTTCGGTAGAAACTATCCAATCCGTGAAAACTTCTCACCTCAAATATGTTCTTTGGTGATGGCCAATTATTGATTACTTCCACCTTATCTAGATCCATCCTCAACTTATCTGCAGAAATAACAAACCCTAGATAAATGAGCTCCGTCTTCATGAATGTGGATTTCTTCATATTTATCAGTAGCTTCTCCTACTGTAGCCTCTGCATCACTGTAGCCAAATGTTTCAGATGCTCTGCCACTGTTTTACTAAAAATTAGTATGTCATCTAGATACACAATGACAAATTTTCCAATGAAATCCCTTAGGACTTCGTTCATCAACCTCGTGAAGGTACTTGGTGCATTTGTTAAGCCAAACAACATATAAATCCATTCATACAACCCTTCATTGGTTTTGAATGCTGTCTTCCATTCATCACCTTCTCTCATGCGAATTTGATGATAGTCACTTTTCAAATCAATCTTTGAAAAGAATTTTGTTCCACTCAAGCAATCCATCAGATCATCCATCCTTGGTAATGGAAATTTGTACCTGATGGTTATATTATTGATTTCCCTAGAGTCAGTACACATCCTCCAGCCTCTGTCTTTCTTCGGACTGGGTACTGTCAGAATAGCACATGGACTCAAGCTTTCTTTGACCAATCCTTTGTCCAACAAATCTTGGACTTGTCTTTTGAATTCTTCATTCTCCTGCGGCGTCAATCTGTATGTGGCTTTGTTTGGCAAACTGGATCCTGGTATGAGATCAATATGATGACTCACACTTCTAATCCATGGTAACAAATGAGGTAGTTCATCCACTACTATGTCAGCGAACTCTTCCAGCAGTTCTTGAACCTCTTCTGGTAAATCATCTACCCTTGTGTTGGTTAAAACAATCTTCGGTTTCTTGACCACAATAAATTGCAGTTATTCTTTCTTCTTTACCTCTCTAAGAATTTCTATCCCACTCATGCGAACTACAGTGTTTCTTACTTCAGGTTTTACCTCCTTATCTTTGATTGGAAGAAACATGTGAGTCCTCCCATTCTTCTCTAGGGTGTATGTGTTCATTCTCCCATCATGAATCATATTTCTGTCATATTTCCACGGTCTACCCAACAATAGATGACAAACATCCATAGGAATAAAATTACATAATATCTTATCATTATATCCTCCTATCTTAAATTCAACTAAACACTATTTAGTGACCATTACCTGATGTCCTTTTTGTAGCCACGAAACTCTATATGGGCTTGGATGATCAATCCTCTCCAGCTCCATCTTTTCTACCATCTCTGTAGAAATGAGATTATCTATGCTACCACTGTCCCCAATGACCTTGCATACCCTGTCCTTGGTTTTACAATCACTGTGGAAAAGTCTGTTTCTTTGGATTGAACTCTCCACCTCCTTCTCTGGTGTCAAAAGATCTTTTTTCATAATCAACAATCTTTTGCCTTCAACATCTTCTGTCTCAACATTCCACCTCTGTGCTTTAGTGATGTGAGTCTCTCCTCGTTCTTTATTTTTATCTGGACACTCATAAGACTTATGCCCATTCTTTCCACATGTGAAGCAGGTTATTACTCCACCTCTTCCTCTTCCTCTACCTCTAGTACGAGGAAAAATATTTTTATCAGCATACTCTCCTCTGTGTTCAGTATGTTTCCCTCGGTGTGAGGTTCCACCTCTCTCAGTTGAGTCTGAGGTTTCTTCCAGTCCTCCTTAGGCTTCTGGTTTTTATCCTGGGCAACTGATTTTCCTCTGCGTTGACTTATGCCTCGACCTCTTTGACCCTGCTTTAGGCTCAGCTTCTCTTCATCCTTTAGAGCCATCTAATAAGCATCTTCCATCGTTCGGATGGTTACCATGCTCATCTCATTCTGGATGTCGTATCTCAGGCCATTAATGTATTTGGCAACCTTTTAATCATCGCTTTCCTGATGACCTTCCCTGATGTTCATCTTGTAGAATTCTTCAATGTATTCTTTCATTGTCATCAGTTTCTGTCTCAAGTTCTCCTTTCTCCTGGATAGAGTAATCTGATAATTTCTGGGGATAAATTTCTCCTTCATCTTCATGATCATTCTATCCCAGCGTTTGATCTTCTGCTTGCCCTTGCAGCGTCTGTTAGCTTGTCTCTCATCCCGCCACAATGTTGCATGTCCTTTTAATCTTGTGACAGCATGTTTGACCTTCTTGTCCTCTTCGACATCTTCATAGTCAAAGTATGTGTCCAGAGCTCTAATCCAGTCTAGAAGCTCCTCTGCATCCAAGTTTCCCTCATAAACTAGAATGTCCATTTTCTCTCTTGCACCCATTCTTACAATAGCCTTAATCAAATGTTCATTTGCTGCATCTTTGGGTCCAACTTCCTCCCTTTCATGTTCAGCCTCAATTTCACTTTCGGAATCACTAAGATCCCCAGCACTGACTGCGTGTCTTTTTTCTGTCTCCATGTCTTCGAGTTTGGTGCGTAAGTCACGCATCTCTTTCTCCATGGCTGCATTAGTCATCTGTATACCCCTTCTTCTTGACATTTCCCTGTCCTCTGGTGGATCGGGTGTTTTCCTATCCCTTCTCCTTGGCGGCATGGTGAATTCTTCTTTTCCCTGCTACAGAAATAAAAGAATCATTTATGAGCTCTAATACCAAACCTGACAGAGCCCTCCTCAACCCGCGGGTCGGAAGGTTACGTACACAGGGTCGTTCTTCTCTCCTTAGCCCAAAGAGCTCTCAATAACCACTCTTCTATTTCCCTTTCGAGAAATCTTCACCCACAATTAACTCTGAGAAATTCCCCCTTGTACTTTGGGAGATCAGACTTCGCACTCCCGCGAATCCGGTGGTCGAGTGTCTTGTATCTCAAAATCTGAAATGCAAAGACAATCAACAATTGACCCTTTCTCCTTGCTAGTTCGAATTTCTCCTTATTGTGATTTCGGCGGTCACGATGTCAAGCAACTCGTTCCCTCGATTCTCGAAACCCGATTTGTCAACACTCCGATGCACTCGCAAGATTTGACCTTTCAATGGCCTTCCACTCCATCGGTACTTTGGACTTCGTGATATCGTGAATCCTAATGCAAGGAATTCAAGACTTCACCCCACGAAAACCTGAAATGGTCAACGGAGGTTGACTTCTATGTTGATAGGGCACCACCTGTCTACCTTGTCGATTCTTGTGGCCCACACGATCCTTTTGTCCCTTTGAGACTTCATGCTTCATGATTTCGCAAGTCCCGTTGGAAATATTATGGGACTTCAACCTATGGAACCCCAAAATATAAGTTCATGGGTAAATCCAACGGCTCCTGTGGCTTGGATCTATGGCTCTGCCTCTTCTGAGCTTGAACCTTTGAAAGTATTCACCGTAACTCCCCTTCTCCTCTGTGAGATCTGATGGCTCACCGGACTGCACGAATTCTCCTCAGAGAATACCGATCATTTGTTCCCTTTCCTTCTCAAGGACTTGTGCAACTTCTAAATAAAGTATTTCTATGCACATAATTTGTCTCCTTACAACACGACGTCACTATGCCTTTCTTCGATTCTTCAAGACCCTTGGCCTCTTTCCTTCCTTTGACCCCTTCAAAGTTTCAAATCCTTCTGAGCTTTCCCACGACTTCAAGTCTTTTAGAAAACCCCTGCACACACTCCTTGTGGAAGACTTTCAAGAACTTCTAAGTGTTGAACTCCTTCAACTCTGCACACATATACTACAACAGTCTCTCAATTCTTTGCTCAAGTTCGTAACTCTGAGACTTTACTCGGCCTGCGCACTCCTTGCATGTCTCTAGTGCCTGAATGCACTTCTGTGTGAATGAGAACAAAATCTACCCTATCTGAGATTTCAAAGACAAACCTATGAACCCTTTATCAACGCACTCCTTGTGGAAAATTCAATTGCACTCCTTGTAGGAACTCTTGCTCAGATAGAGAAACAATTTAAACTCATTCCTTTACTCTCTCTCTCTCAGATTTCAGACATTCAACAAGAAATCATTCATACATAGCATAAAAGAAATTGCATGACACAAAGAGTAAAACATTCATGAGCATGACATTCAAAGATGCATACACAGAGAATATTTGAACACCATGAGTCTAAATCAAAACCTTCTTTGTATTAATCCATAACTTCTGTACATGGAATTCCCACTGTAGCTCTCTTCTTCTCTTCTAGCCTCTCAATTGGCATAATCTCATGCTTACGTTCTATGTTACAATACACAATGAGGGTGTCTATATCTCGTTTCCCTCTTGTGCACTAAATCTGTCTAATCTAACATTCAATTCTATCTACTTGCATTAACTACTATAAATGCCTTCTACCTACTAAGGAAGAGAGAGGATTTCTCAAGGTCCGTTTACATTTTACAAGTGTGCCTCCACTTGATTGCTTCATTTAAGGTTCTAAAACATTCTCAAAAAATGCGTTGGGTGTTTTTCCAACTATCTTTGGCCTCCGCGCTGGCACGCTTGAGATGCTCCTGCATCAAAGAACCACCGAGCCAATGAACAATATATATGTATCTCCAACGATTACGAAACTGCACCCCAAGCACAGAAGGAACCAGAAACATACAAGGAACATGTGACTAGAAAAAAGAAAACATTCTACTTGCAATTTGCAAACACTGAACAACAAACAAGGAATACAAAGTGAAACTATGGCATCCAAAATTACTCTGAAACAATGAAATGCAGAAGCACAGGTCGAATCGCGAGCGAAACAACAACAACCGACAAACGAGAAACCAGAGAAGAAGAATCACTCACCCAATGTATCTAGCTTCAATGGAAGAACAAGGATGAAACATACAATGGCTATTGAATTGGCAGTGGACAAACAAGACTATACAAATTCACTGGCGGTGGACAAACAAGACTGTACAAATTCACTGTAACTGTATAGAAAATTTAGAGGAAAAATGTACTCCGGGAAGCGTATTTACATAAACATTTAAGACTGTTAGGTTGTCCAAGGACTTCACGGTATGCAAACATTTAATTTGTCATGGGTGTTGGAGGGCGTCACGTCACGGGTGTTGGAGGACGTCACGTCATGTAAACATTTACGCTGTCAGGCCTATTGAGGCATATCAAAATAAGTGTCAATACATTTCAACAAATATACATCTGTTAAAGACGCTATACACTTTGGAATTCTCAATCACTACAAAGCTTGGATATCAAAACATTTCAATATGCTTAGTACACATCATAACCTACTGATATACTCGACTAGCAGAAAATGCTAATACAAACATTCGAATTAATGCTAGCATTAATGGAACTTCAACCAATATAGAGGGAAAATATATGATTAAAAAATACTATCTACGAGAAAAACTTTGGATATATTGCCATATAGTACATTGGGAATAGTGAAGTCGGCAATAAGACCTCCAAGCTCTTATCCGATCAGAGTAGTACATATATTTTATGTGCTTTTAATTCCATAGCTCCAACAATAGGTATTGTGCAAATATTTTGGGTCAAAGAACAAACTAATATGTAGTCAACCCATTATCGATCGCTATAGTCCTTCTATGCCGGCGAGTGGGACTATTAATAAAAACTTTCCAACCCAAAATATATTACCTTATATATATATATATAATGATGATGATGATGATGATTAACATATTAAGACTTAATTGGTCTATCCGACCTTAAGAGGGTAAGTGATTACTTTCAATTCTTTAGAATCTTTTCTCTCGAATCTTTCCAATATCACCATAGTTTTGTTGAGTTAAGAGGTTGGGAAAGTTGGTAGTGTGACAAATATTTTGAAAATGAGATCTAGTATATGAAGTAATTTGGTGGGTTGTGGTCCTCCTCCTCATCATCATCATGGAATGGCATGGCGCACTTATAAAAGTGACCTTGTCAAAGAGGAATGAACTGTTGTTCAAGGCGAAAGAGTTTGGGGATTCTGTGTGAAGCGGAAGTGAGAGTCATGGTATTTTCCCCGAAGAGCAACAACACCAACCATTTCCAGATTTGGTGGCCAGAAGATTTGCTGAAATTTTATTGAGGTCATGGGTTAGTGTTTGTGAAAATAGGATCAACAGACTGGACTGATCTAAGAAACAATCCGTTGATCTAGTTTAAGTAGTCGCTGGTGGGTTTATTGATCAGTGTAATGGAAAAATCCATTACTCTCTTATTATTGTGTGTATTTGAACCGGGATTCTAAGCAGATAGGGTGTTAAATATAATGTAACCTCAATAGTCTGACTGTACACTGCCAGCTGTATTGGACAGTTGTACTTTCTATTTTTGTCTTTCTTGAGCCTATTTAGCTCAGTCATCTCCCATTGCATTTTACGATGTATGTAACCTCTTCAGTACTTCTTCATACATTTCAATATACTGTTCTATTCTTTTCTCTTTGCATTTCTCTTTTCTTCACAATTTATCATGGTATCAGAGCTTTAGTAGTAAGCCTCTTCACATAGCCTGGAGAGCCACACGATCCTCACAGATCAAAGATTACATGCATATTGAGATCACACGACACAGACTTTTCACAAGGTTTGGAAATATGTCTGCAATACTCTCTAAAGATTTTCATAAGAAACTCATGTGAGTTTCCAGAGCGTAGAACACTCGAAAGAACGAGGAAGCAGAGAGCAAAGAAGAAGAAACTTTAAAGAAACTTGCACAATCTTTCAAGAATCGTCAAAGATTGACGAAGAAGAGCTGCAGAACGGAAGTTCGCTTAAAGAACTCGAAGAAAACGTTCAAAACTATTAAAGATTGCTGCAGAAGGCACAATCGTTTAAAGATTTTTTGGAAATTGCTCAAATCTGTCAAAGATTATAGAAGAGAGCGAATAAGTCGTGAAATTCTTTCAAATCTTTGAAAGATTCACGAATCTTTCTTCCACAAGAGTAAAGAACGTGTCTCAGGTGAAAAGAACAACCACTGAGGCCGTAAGATTCATCGTGCAAACGAATCCAGAGTGGGAAAACTAGTCCAGAAGGGACGAGGAGAGCACGGAAAAGGTGAAAGAGTTTCAGCCGTTAGATCTTGCGCAAAAGACCGACAGTCATTAGATCAGCAAGAAAGTGCACAAGGTTTAAATCCTCTGCAGCGCCAAGAAATTTTTTGACTTGTGAAGTCCCGACATTATCTTGATCGTCCATCAAAAAACACGTGGCGAGATCTCGACACTTCGTGATTTGCAAAGTGTAAGGTCAGAAGACTGCCGTGAGAATTTATGAATCATGAAATCAAAAGTCATTCTGGATCGTTGATCGAGAAAGATCGTGAGCCGTCGATCTTCTCTCATCGCAAAATCGGTAATCGCGAGTTGGGCGCGCAAAAGATTTCACTCCAAAACTCTGATACACGATATCGCGAAATCCTAAGAAGACTTGTGAGCCATCCATCTCAGAGGACAGGTAGCAGCAGATCCGAGAGTCGTTACATTGGCATATCAGAGTTCGTGGTTTTGAAAGACCATCGCAACAAGACTTCAAAACTCGCAAAATTGCGATATGCGATATAGCGATAAGATCTCAGCCATCTGTTTGTCCGAACACGTGGCAAACATCGTAGTGCCTGTCGGCATTTCAGCATTTGAGGTTTCAAGTTAACAGACACATTGTGTCAACGGAGGATCGCAAGTCGCGATATCCCAAGGAGGAATCAGGACCATCTATCTCTCCTGGACGCGTGGCGTAAATCAGAGTACTCGGGAAAATTTCTGACAAGGAAAGGGCCATCGACATATCGGGATTCGGCAAATCATGAATCCTGAGGACAAGGATCTCGTGCACTTTGAAACCGCGAAGTCCGAAATCTCGATAGGAGGAACCCTCCATTTGCGGGGCCCAGCTGACGTCATCTCGTTAAACAAGTCAATTAGCACATCAACATTTCGAGGATCCTGGAGATGAGACGTTTGATACATATCAAATCGTGAAATCACGAGGAGAGAGCATGACCATCAATCTGCTGGGACGCGTGGCAAAGATCAGAGGAATCAGAAAAGTCCTGAAAGGACAGTGCCATCGGTAAATCGGAGAAAGGGGAATCGGGGAGTCAGAAAAACTCGACATCAGAACTTGCGAAGTCCCAATTCGCGATATCCCGATAAGATCTGGACCGTTAGATCACAGCACGATCTAGATCGTTGAAAATTCCAAAGGTGAATTTTCGCGTTTCGGCATTTTGAAAGGCAAACAATGGGAAAATCCCATCACGCTTTAAAAGAAAGACGTCTGGTCACATTGCAAGGAGACCAAGGGCCAATTCAAGCCCAATAATCTCCCATCATCCATCAACAAATCGACATTTCACCGATCGGAGGTAAATATAAAATTTTCCTCTGTAGTTCTCCAAAAAAATTTTAATTCAAAAATCATGGCGTCGTCTAGCAATCTAGGCCCAAATCAGGGTCCGATTCTTCTGGGAAAGAATTACGAATTTTGGTCTCTTCGAATGAGGTCATTCTTGCAAGAACAAGAGTGCTGGGAACCAGTGGATCTTGGATATGTGGAACCAGATCCATCCAGCCTCACTGCCATGACAAATGCGCAGAGAATTGCTCAGGCAACTCTGAGGACCAAAGAAAACAAAGCGGAATTCTGGATTCAAAATTCTGTAGATTATTTGATTTTCTCGAAAATCAAAGGTGCTGGTACTTCCAAACAGGCCTGGGATATCCTTAAATCATACTACCAAGGAAATGACAGCGTAAAAATAGTTAAACTACAGACCTTGTGGACACAATTCGAGACTCTCAGGATGACAAAGTCCGAAACAATGGATCAGTTCATGACCAGAGTCATGGGAATCATGAACTAGATTAGACTAATTGGTGAAACCATCACTAATCAATGAATTGTTGAGAAAATCCTCAGAAGTTTACCCAAGAAATTTGAAATGGTTGTAACAACCATCCTTGAATCCAAGGATCTGTCAAGATATTCAACAGATGAGTTAATTGGTTCTCTGGTGACACATGAGACCAGACTACATCTCACAGATGAGTCAATCTCCAATGCCTTCCAAACTCAATTCTCATTCAGAAGAGGGAAAGGCAGAGGAAGAAGTAGAGGAAGAGGGAACAATCAAGGTAACCCTCATACCAGTGGAGGGAACAGACAACAATATCCAAGTCATAATTTCCAAGGTCAAAGAAATCAACAACAAAATCAACATCAGAATTTCCAGCCTCAAAGAGGCAGAGGGAGAAGGTCAAATGACAAATCAAGCATACCATGCTATTACTACAAAAAGTATGGGCACTATGAATCTAAATGCAGGAAGAAGCAGGAAGATCATCTCTCAGGCATAGCACATGTGTCAAATCATATGGGAGACACCTCAAGAGGTATGTTTCTCTCATGCCACAAAACTGAACAACAACCTAAAGATCTCTAGTTTCTGGACAGTGGATGCAGCAATCACATGACAGGTAACAAAGAATTACTTTCATGCATTGATTCTTCAATCTCATCTGATATTACACTTGGAAATGATCATTTAGTCAAAGTCAAGGAAAAGGAACTGTTCCTATTCTTACTAAACAGAATGTAAAGAAAAACATATGTAATGTCTATCATGTTCCAGACTTGAAACCTAACTTGTTAAGTGTAGGACAACTCATTGAAAAAGGATATAAGGTACTTTTTGAGGGAGCATCTTGCAAAATCTATGATAGAAAACCCAGCATAAAATTGATTTCTGAAATCTATATGACTCCAAATAGGATGTTTCCCCTTACCCTCAGAACTGCAAATTTGAGTCAACCTTATGCACAGAGTGCATCAACCCTGAATGAAACAATGGTTTGGCATACAAGATTTGGAAATCTACCATTTCAGAGTCTAAGTCTTCTTCAGAAAAACTCCATGGTCAAAGGTCTACCTATTTTTAAAGAGCAAATTCCCCCAAGTGAGTCTTGCATACTTGGAAAACATAAGAGAACTAGTTTTCCACAGTCTTCCAATCAAGCCAAACAACATCTTGAACTTTTTCACACTAACCTATGTGGACCAATGCAAACAGATTCAATAGGTGGTAGTTTTTACTTTCTAACGTTTATTGATGATTTCAGCAGGAAAATATGGATCTATTTTCTCAGACACATGTCTGAAACATTTACAAAATTCAAAGAATTCAAGGAAAAAGATGAAAAACAGAGTGGAAAATTTCTCAAAGTACTCAGGTCAGATGGAGGAGGAGAATACAACTCCAAAGAATTTGCAAATTTCTGTAAATCTGAAGGCATCGTCATGCAAGCAACAACCAGATATACTCCACAGCAGAATGGAGTGGCTGAAAGGAAAAATCAGACAGTAATGAATATGGCAAGAACACTTCTTAAGGAAAAAAGTTTGTCAAATACTTTTTGGGCTGAAGCAGTAGCATGCTCAGTTTATCTCTTGAATAGATCACCAACCACCAGTCTAAAGATGAAAGTTCCCCAAGAAGCATGGAGTGGAACAAATCTCAATGTAGCACATCTAAGGACATTTGGATGCATAACATATGCTCACATACCTTCCGAATTAAGGAAGAAGATAGATGACAGAAGTGAGAAATGTATTTTCACTGGATATAGTGAAACATCTAAAGCCTACAGGCTTTACAATCCAATCACCAAGAAATTAATTCTCAGCAGAGATGTATAATTTCTGGAAAATCAATTCTAGAATGATTCAGAAAATCAACAAGTGGACAGTCAAAATCCATTGCTGCCATGTTCTGAAAACACAGAAAATTCAGAACAACAAGCACCTCACATTTTTCTTCCAAGATTGAAAGTATAAAGACAACCTGAACATTCTCAAGATAACTCAACTTCCAGCAGAGAATCATTCTCTGAACCACAGAATTAGAGAACTCGAAGTTTGAGAGAAATCCATCAGTAGTTGGATGACTTTCAACAACACAATCTTTTTGATTTAATGTCATGTCAACCTACATCCTTTAAGGAAGCAGCCAAGGAGCCACATTGGGTTCAAGCCATGAACCAAGAAGTTGACTCCATTGAGAAGAACAAGACATGGGATCTTGTTGATTTGCCAAGACACAAGAAAAGTATTGGTGTCAAGTGGGTTTACAAAACCAAACTAAATGAAAAAGGACAGATTGAAAAGCACAAGGCAAGACTTGTTGCCAAAGGATTCTCACAACAACCAGGTACTGATTATGGTGAAACTTTTTCTCNAGTAGCAAGGTTAGACACTGTCAGAACTCTATTGGCCATAACAGCACAACAAAAATGTCAAGTTCACCAAATGGATGTCAAGTCAGCATTTCTAAATGGATTTTTAGAAGAAGAAGTTTATGTCGATCAACCACCTGGATTTGAAGTCCAAGAGCACCCAAAGAAAGTGTATCAGTTGAAGAAAGACTTGTATGGCTTAAAGCAAGCTCCAAGAGCTTGGTACAGCAGAATTGACACTTACCTGATCAAAAGTGGTTTCAACAGAAGTCAAAATGAACCAACACTTTATACCAAAATAGATCGGCGCGGTAAAATACTAATTGTATGTTTATATGTTGATGACATGATTTACACAGGAGATCTAGAGCTAACATATTTCAAACATGCCATGCAATCTGAGTTTGAGATGACAGATCTTGGCATAATGAAATATTTTTTAGGCATTGAGGTTCATCAATCAGCCAAAGGCATTTTTGTCTGTCAGCAAAAGTATCCAGCAGACATCATCAAACGGTTTCACATGGAAGGATGTAATCCAGCAAAAGCCCCCATACCTTTAGGCACAAAATTAAGCAAGAATGATGAAGGTCCCACAGTGGATTCTACTTTATACAAAAGTTTAGTAGGCAGTTTGTTGTATCTTACAGCAACTAGGCCCGACATTATGTATGCAGCCAACTTTGTTTCCAGATTCATGGAATCACCAAAAGATTCTCATTGGAGAATGGAAAAACGAATTTTGAGATATGTTGCAGGAACTCTCAATTTGTAGGAAACCTAGATGACAGGAAGAGCACATCAGGATATGTTTTTCAACTGGGCACAAACCTCATCTCATGGGCATCAAAGAAGCAACCAATTGTCTCAATATCTTCTACAGAGGCAGAGTATGTAGCTTCTACCTCAGCTTCATGTCAAGTTGTGTGGCTGAGAAGATTATTGAAAGACATGTCACAAACAGAAAAGGATCCAACCCCTATTTTCTGTGACAATACATCAGCAATTGCATTATCCAAGAACCATGTGTTTCACAAGAAAAGTAAACACATTGACACTCGGTTTCATTTCATACGCGAGCTAGTCAATAATGGTGACATTGCACTACAATTTTGTGGTTCTCGAGATCAACTTGCTGATATCTTTACAAAAGCCACTAGGAAAGTCAGTTTTTGATTCTCAGAGACAACATTTAGGCATAGTCAGTGCTGATGATTCTAACTGTTGATTTTAATAGGGAGTGTTAAATATAATGTAACCTCAACAGTCTGACTGTACACTGCCAGCTGTACTGGACATTTGTACTTTCTATTTTTGTCTTGCTTGAGCCTATTTAGCTCAGCCATCTCCCATTGCATTGTACGGTGTATGTAACCTCTTCAGTACTTCTTCATACATTTCAATATACTGTTCTATTCTTTTATCTCTGCATTTCTCTTTTCTTCACAATTTATCGTAGGGCACTTCTGAAACCCTTTTTCGGTAGACAGAACAAAGCCCACCACTTCTAAACTGATCCTTGGAAGCACAGTTGCTAGTCCTATTTGCCCAGCTGCCTTGATTATTAGTTACACATGTCAGTTACTCCACCTACTCACATGGTCAATTGTTTTACAAAGGGAGTTTGATTTTTTTGTTAGTGTGGTCTGTTTATTGAACCCTAAAGAGGCCTATGTGGTGAAGCTTGATCTCTTGCAGGTTTATTGACTAGTAGATTGGACCGATATGAGAAAAATTTGTTAAGAACATAGTATATGCTATGCATATCGAGGAGGAGCTGATGGAGTGACAAGTTGAATTCTTCAGCAGCAGCTAAGTCGATTGGTTCATCCATAATCTTTTATTGCAGTGTAACGGATCTCTGTCTATGGTGTAATTGAATAGATCTCTGTGGTATTGAACCTTTTTCTCTCTCTGTGGTAAGAACCCTAGAACTCTTCTCAAAATTGAATAGATTTCTCTCTGGAATGTGGGTATTGACCATTCTCTCTGTCTACTGTGTAATTGAACGAATCTCTATGTGGGTAATTGATTT
>ML818366.1:195844-209612 GCA_009831015.1 Picea engelmannii | reverse complement strand
GTTAAATTTGACGTGAAAATTTTCGGCCGAATAATATTTCGGCCGAAAGTAATATTTGTTCGGCCGAAAAATTGCCGCTAGAAATTTTGGAGACCCGATTGTCACGAAAGTGTTACCCAGCTTCATGATTTTACCCAAAGGTACTAAGTAAGAATGAAGAATTCAATCTAGCTTGTAAACTACTCATTGGACTCACTTTCTCTTGAAGAACGAATCTGCAGAAACAGAAACCGAACTGATAGAACAGAGAAACAAAATTAATAGGAACCACAGAACAGAATTGCATAAAACACACACACAATAGATCTCATTATTGAATAGATAAAAAGAATTACACACAAAGGGAATGCTTTGTAAACAATGAAGCGTCTAATAGATCAATCAACTAAGTGATGAAAACGATGAATCTAAACAACTGTAAGTTAACTAGTTAACTGAGTTATTGCTCAACTTATTCGTCTAACACACCCCCTTAAGTTGGAGTGTGACAATCATTTAACCTAACAACACTCAACTTAGATCTGAGTGATACAAATGTTTTTGTGCCCAAAGGCTTTGTGAAGATATCAACTTGTTGATCTGCTGATTTACAAAATTTTACAGTGATTACATCTTCATTTACCAATTCTCGAATAAAATGATAACGGATATCAATGTGCTTGCTCTTTTTGTTGAAGACTTGATTCTTGGACAATGTAATTGCAGAACTGTTGTCACAATATATTGGAGTTGGCTCCAATTTCTTTGGTGATAAATCACTCATTAACCTTCTTAGCCAAATAGCTTGACATGCTGTGGAAGTTGCTGCAACATATTCGGCCTCTGCGGAAGACAATGTAACAACTGGCTATCTTATTGATGCCCAAGAAATTAGACTTGATCCATATTTGAATGCATAACCAGAAGTTCTTTTCCTGTCATCAATGCTTCCGTCAAAATCACTATCAGTAAAACCAACTAAAAAACTTTTTGATTCTGAAGGATACCATAAACCATAATCAACTGTTCCAGCCACATACCGCAAAATTCTCTTACCAGTTTTCCATTGAGAGTCCTTGGGTGACTCCATGAATCTAGAGGTAATACTTACAACAAACATTATGTCTGGTCTAGTGGCAGTGAGGTACATAAGACTACCCACTAGCCTTTTATATAGAGTTTGATCAATGGACTTTCCTTGATCATTTTTTCTTAACTTGGTGCCTAAATCAATAGGAGTAGATGCAGCCTTACATTCAAGCATTTTGAACCTTTTCAACAAATTTGAAGCATACTTTGACTGATTGATAAACATGCCTGATTCTAACTGGCTTACTTCAATACCAAGGAAATACTTCATTAAACCAAGATTAGTCATCTCAAATTCTTTTTCCATGACAACTTTGAATTCATCAATTTCCAAATTGTCAATGCAAATCATATCATCTACATATAAGCAAATAATTAACATCTTACCATGTTGATCATTCTTGATGTATAAGGTTGACTCATTTTTTCTTCTAGTGAATCCATTTTTGATGAGGTATGCATCAATGCGACTGTACCATGATCGAGGAGCCTGCTTTAGGCCATACAATGATTTCTTCAACTTATACACCATCTGTTCTCTACCACTGATCTCATAGCCTGGAGGTTGATCAAAATATACCTCTTCATTCACGATGCCATTTAGAAAAGCTGACTTCACATCCATTTGATAGACAGGCCATCTATTCTCTACTGCAACAGCCAATACTGCTAGAACTATATCAAGTTTGGCTATAGGGGCATATGTTTCCCCTTAGTCAATTCCATGCTGCTGCACATACCCTTTTGCAACTAATTTGGCCTTGTGCTTCTGAAATTCTCCTTTTTCATTGAACTTGGATCTGTACACCCATTTTACACTTATGATTTTCTTTCCTTTAGGGAGATCAACAATATCCCAAGTGTCATTTTTCTCAATGACTTCAATCTCTTCATCCATAGCATTTATCCATGCTTCTTCTTTGGCTGCTTCTTCATATGTTTCTGGTTGATATGCTATGAATGCATAAAGTGCATCCAAATCTAATGGATGATTATGCTTATAAAAATCATGGAGACTTCTTGTCTTTTTCTTTTGCATGGAGGCAATGGTTTGATCTGAATCACTAGTTGGATCTTGTGCTGCTAGTTTTCTTGGCACAGAATCTAGAGTACTTGATGAAATTTGTTGTTCTTCTATCACTGGTTCATTTGTATCAGCTAATGGAACAAAGCTGCTTGTGACCTTGTCATCCCAAGCTCTTTCTTCTTGGAACTTGACATCTCTGCTAATAGTAAACTTCTCTGTGATTGGGTTATACAGTCGATATGCTTTTGACTATTCACTATACCCAACAAAAATGGATTTCTCACTTTTATTATCCAACTTCTTCCGAAGGTCATCAGGAACATGGGCGTATGCAACACACCCACAAACACGGAAATAAGATATATCTGGTTTCTTACCAGTCCATGCCTCAAATGGACTTTTATCTTTCAGACTCTTTGTAGGTGCATGATTCAGAATATGCACGGAGCATGCAACAACTTCTCCCCAATATTTGTTTGGAAGATTCTTACCATTCATCATACTCCTTTCCATGTTTAACATAGTGCGGTTTTTCTGCTCTGTGACTCCGTTCTGCTGCGGAGTGTATCTGCAAGTAAACTGCCTCTAAATTCCTTGTTCTTTGTAAAACTGAGTGAATGAATTTGAGTCATACTTGCCTCCACCATATGATCTCAGCACTTTCACATAGTGCCCGCTTTGCTTCTCTGTCATTGCCTTAAATTCTTTGAACCTGGAAAATGTCTCATATTTGCTTCGAATGAAGTAAACCCAGGTCATTCTGCTGTAATCATCAATGAATGTTAGCACATAAAACATTTCTCCTATCGACTCTATTTGCATGGGTCCACATAGATTAGTGTGAATGAGTTCTAAAGGAGATTTAGCTCTAAAGGTAGCAGAAGAAGCAAAAACTTCTCTGTGATGCTTTCCTAAAACACAGCTTTCACATACTTGGTGCTGGAATTCTAATTCAGGGAGACCAATGACCATAGATTTCTTTGACAGCTAACTGAGATAATCAAAAGACAAATGACCATATCGTTGATGCCACAACGATGACTCATCGGGTTTCATAATAGAATAAGACTGAAGGGTTTTGGCATTTTTTAGTATGATAGGATACATGCGGTTCGAGGTCGATTTGATCTGAGCTATGACTCGATTACTAGGAGGCTTATCACTTATGGTGCAGACAGTCCCTTTAAACACTACATCATAACCATGTTGAGAGAGTTGGCCTACACTAATCAAATTACGATTAAGACCTTGGACATAATACACCTCTTGGATGCATTTCTTTTCATTATTCTTAGAGAGTACAAAAATGGTACCCATTGCTTGAACATTCACCAAATGATCATCCCCCAACTTTACTTTATTTTTGATAGAACTATCAAAAGACGAAAATAGATCTTTGTTACCTGTCATATGATTGTTGCAACCACTGTCGAGCAACCACACATCTGGATCGGTTGGTTCTGTAGTCGCATGGCAGTAGTAAAACATGGTTTCTTTCACTTTCTCTTCCTCTACAACATGTGTGGTTCCATGCTCTTGATTCGTAGGTATTTTATAACATTTGGAATTGTAGTGTCCAAACTTCTTACAATAATGGCACTGAATTTCTGATTTGTCAACCCATTCCTGAGTGCGACCTCTGCATCGACCTCTATCATAGGAAGATCTTGCATGCGACTGATCTGGGTCTGCATGCGACCTACAAGCATTCTGCTGCTGGGATCTGCCTCGCCAGCCTCTTCCTCATCCTCTGCTTCTTCCACCATGGCCTCGACCTTTGCTTATGGTGGCTTGCATTTGGAAAGATGATTCCAACGAAGTGTTTTCTCTCTGCAATCTCACCTCATGTGATAAAAGAGAGCCCATTAGCTGATCTATGGTAAACGTAGTCAGATCCTTCGATTCCTCGATTGCAACAACAACCATATTAAATTTTTCAGGAAGGCTTCGCAATACCTTCTCCACAATTTTTTGATTGGGAATGTCTTCACCTTGACTTCGGATTTGATGGACGAGGTGCTTTACACTCGATATAAACTGGTCGACTGTCTCTGTATCTTTCATAGACATTGTTTCAAAGTTTCGTCGCAAAGTTTGCAACTTGACGGTCTTCACTTTCTCGGTTCCTTGATAGATGTTCATGAGAGTATCCCATGATCCTTTGGCGGTGCTCTCACCTTCAATTTTTGGAAATATGGACTCATCCACCCCCTGAAATATAAGCCACAAGGCTTTTGTATTTTTCTTGACCACTTCTGTGTAAGTGCGTCTCGCATCCTGATCCAATGCATCTTGATCTTCGGCTTTCAGAAAGGTAACTCCATCTTTGACAATCTCTAAGCATTCATGACAGCTCAGAAAAACTTTCATCTTGGATACCCAAGTGCTATGATTCAACCCGTTCAAAATAGGTGCTTGCATTAGAGCCTGGTTGCTCGTGCTGGCCATTTTGTGCTCAAAAACTATATACCGGCAGCTCCTTCTTCCTGTCCACGATACTGTAGCCTAAATCTAGGCTAAAAAAAAACTCTTTCTTTTCTTTAATGGTGTAATAAAAGATTTAATAGATTTTCTATATTTTTTGAGTTTAGAGCTTGCTGGAAAAATGAATTGCACAGAAAAAAAACAGATTTGCAATTCTTACAGAGCTTGCTAGAAAAACGTTTTGCAATTTGGCAAGATGGACAGAGGCTGGATCTGCAGCCTTCTCTGATACCATGAAAAATGAATCTACGGAAACAGAAACCGAATTGACAGAACAGAGAAACGAAATTAACAGGAACCACATAATAGAATTGCATAAAACACACACACAACAGATCTCATTATTGAATAGATAAAAATAATTACATGCAAAGGGAATGCTTCGTAAACAACGAAGCGTCTAAAAGCTCACTCAACTCAGTGATGAAAATGATGAATCCAAACAACTGTAAGTTAACTAGTTAACTGAGTTATTGCTCAACTTATTCATTTAACATCTCTACCATTTTTTGTGCTTAAAGGTCAAAGGTACTGAGTAACAATGGAGAATGAAATCCCGATTGTAAACTACTCAGACGACTCACTCTCTTAGTACCAATTTTTTTGTTCCCTCCCCTGTAGGGAGACTTAGAGACTAAGTCATCTATCATTTTGAGGAGCTTATGGGATAATTCTTCACTGAATAATGACGCAGGAGCATCGCCAACTCATCAAGCGAGCCAATGCGGAAGCAGAGGACAACTGGATGAGCCAACACACATTTTGAAATGCTTTGGAACTGTTGCGCAAATCATTAAATGAGTCATTTAAGATAAAGGTGCACTTGTGTATTGTAATGGACCTTGAGCCTTTAAGCTCTCGTCCTTAGATAGATAGTCGACATTTAATATAGTTAATGCTGGTAGATAGAAATTTTAATTGTAGATTTGATAGCTTTAGAATTCAAGAGGGAAAACAGATATAAACACCCTCATTGTATCATGGTATTATTCTAGATGAAGAGCATAAGAGTAGGTAGAGAACTGTATGAAAAACACCCATGTATAGGCATTTGAATTAATATAAGAACTTTGATTCAAATCCATGGTTTTGTGTTGTTTCTCTATGTATTGATGTTATGCTGAATTTATGTCTGCTTCCAATTATACATTTTCTTTTATATGCCGTGTATGTGATTTCATGGTTGAACTGAAGTCTGAGAGGGTGAGTGAATGAGTTTCAATTGTTTCTCTAATTGAGCCAGAGGATTCCTGCAAGGAGTGCAGTTGAATTGTCCGCAAGGAGTGCGTTGACAGAAGGGTTCAATTAGAGTTAGATTTTGTTCTCATTTCCTCGAAGGTGCAGTTAGGCACAATGCCGTGCAAGGAGGCTGCAGGCCAAGCTAAGTCTCAGAGATGTGATTCTGAGCAGAGTATTGGAAGATTGCTGCTGCAGGTTTGCGCAGAGCCAAAAGACTTCAACACGGAGGCGTCGTTGAAGGTTTTCTCCAAGGAGTGCATGCAAGAAGTTCTCAGGAAGACTTAAGAAGTCAAGAACAAGCTCAGGAGAAGTAGAGCCTTCAAATCTGTTGAAGGGATACATAGAAGGTTTCCCATCAAGAAAGTCCTTCAGGGAGAGAGGAGCGACGGTCAAGATCTTGTGGAGGGAACTCTTGGAAATCCCGCCAATCGTCATATCCGACCGATTAACAAGGAGGTTACAGCCATATCTGAGCCCGAGCTTGAAAGGATGGTGAGCCGTTGGATCAGTAGTTGATTTCCCATCAGCCATTAGATCTCAAGGAGTTAAGAATGTGTTAAGCCCTAGTGCGCAGAGGAGAAGTCCCAGACAAATCATCGGGATATTGAAGTCATCAGGAATTCTGAGGGGGCAGAATCACGACATCAAGAATCGCGATCCACGATATCCTGATAAGATTAGAACTGTCCATCAGTAGGGACACGGGTCAGGAGATCCAAGGAAGTCGTGAATCAGAGTATCAGGGTTTTTGAAGACAGAGAAATCTTGTAGTTGGAATCGCGATCCGTGATATCCCGATGGAAGAGTTGTGTGGGGCCACAGCAGGAGCTAGTGGAGTAAATGTGGCATAGTATCGGGGATTGGGAAAAGGTAAGTCCCAAACCCTTTGGCATTAGGATTTATGATCCTGCGAGTTTCAAAATCCCGATTGAAGTGATGGGGTGTGGAAAAGTAAATTCACACGTGCACATTAGAGATTCAATGCATCGGGTATCAGGAGTCGACAATTCAAGGTACATGACATCGTGAGTTGCGAAATCACGATAGAGCAAAAGCCCTGATAGATACGGGAAGAGGTCAGGGTTGACTAAGGCATCGGGTCTCGGGGATTCGAGAGCCCAGTGATTGAACATTAGATTCGTGAAGTTGCGAGTTCTGATTCCCCGATAAGTTAAGAAAGGGGGGTATCACGTGAAGAGAGAGTCTGTGGGGCGCAAATTTCCTAATAGGGAAATAGGGGAACCTTGGAGTTCTTTGGGCCGAGAGGAAAAGAAGATCATGTGTGAGCAGGCATGCTACGAAGAGTGCGTTCTGCATCAAGTGGTATCAGAGTGGGAATATTTATTTTCTTTCTGTAGCGGAGAAGAGGATTCGCCATGCCACCAAGGAGAGAAAGACAATCACTTGATCCAGAAGACAGGGAGGTATGGAGAAGAGGCAGACAGGTAGTCAATCCAGAAATGGAGAGGCAGATGCATGATCTTCGAGCAAGACTTGAAGACATGGAGACAACTCAAAGATGCACAGCTAGCGTAGGGGATCTTAGTGGTTCCAAGAGCGAAATTGAGGCTGAATGAGAAGAAGAAGTTGTAGCCGAGGATGTAGTGAATGAACGCCTAATTAAAGCTATTGCATGAATGGGTGCGAAGGCAAGAATGGACATTCCAGTTTATGAGGGAAATCTAGATGCAGAGGAGCTAAGATATTGGATTAGAGCTCTGGATACCTACTTCGATTATGAAGATATCGAAAAGGACAAGAAGGTCAAGCATGCTGTTATGCACTTGAAAGGGCATGCAACATTGTGGTGGGATGAGTTACAAGCTGACAGATGCTGCAAAGGAAAACAAAAGATCAAGAGTTGGGATCGAATGATTGCAAAGATGAAGGCGAATTTCATCCCAAGAGATTATCAAATTACTCTATTCAGGAGGATGCAGAACCTGAGACAGAAACTGATGACAGTGAAAGAATACATGAAGGAATTCTATCGACTAAACATCAGAGTAGGTCATCGGGAGAGAGATGATGAGAAGGTTGCTAGATATCTAAATGGTCTGAGATACGACATTCAAGATGAATTAAGCATGGTTACCATCAGGACGGTAGAGGATGCTTATCAGATGGCTTTGAAAGAAAAAGAGAAGTTGAGCCGTAAGCAAGGTCAGTGAGGGCGAGGCAGAAGTCAGCCCAGAGGCAAAGCGGTTGCCCAGGAAAAATACCAGAAGCCCAAGGAGGAATGGAGGAAGCCTCAGGGTAAATTTGAAAGAAGTGGGACCTCATAGAGAGGACCATACATTGAACAGAGGGGACAGCATAATGAACATAGAGGAGATTATGCTGACACAAACACTTTTCATCGTACCAGAGGTAGAGGAAGAGGAAGAGGTGGAGTAATCACTTGCTTCACGTGTGGGAAAAATGGGCACAATTCATTCGAGTGTCCAGAGAAAAAGAATGACATTGGGGAAGCTCACATCATTGAAGCGCAGAAGCAGGATGTTGAGGCCAAAGACACATAAGGTGGAAGGTCGTTGATGATACGTAAAGTTCTCTTAACACCCGAAAAGCAGGTGGAGGACTTAGCTCAAAGGACTAGACTTTTCAGAACAACTTTCAAAACCAAGGATAGGGTGTGCAAGGTCATCGTAGACAGTGGTAGCACAGATAATCTTGTATCCATGGAGATGGTAGAGAAGCTAGAGTTGGACACAACTGATCACCTGAGTCCATACAAAGTTTCATGGTTACAAAAAGGACACTAGGTAACTGTTACTAAACAATGCTTGGTTGAATTCAAGATAGGTGGATATAATGATAAAGTACTCTGTGATGTCATCCCTATGGACGTATGTCATCTATTGTTGGGTAGACCATGGTAGTTTGATAAAAATGTGATTCGTGATGGGCGAATGAACACATATACTTTAGAGAAGAATGGGAGAACCCATATGTTACTTCTGATAAAGGATAAGGAGGTGAAGCTGGAAGTAAACAACACAGTACTTCTCATGAGTGGGAAGGAACTTCTTACAGAGGTGAAGAAGAAAGAAGATCCACAATTATTTGTGGTCAGAAAACTGAAGGTTGTTCTGACTAGCACAAGAGTGGACAATCTACCAGATGAGATTCATGAACTACTAGAAGAGTTCGTTGACATCATAGTGGATGAATTACCTTGTTCGTTGCCACCGATGAGGAGGGTAATTCACCACATTGATCTCATATCAGGAGCTAGTTTGCCAAATAAAGCCGCATATAGGTTGACACCACAAGAAAATGAGGAGGTCAAGAAGCAGGTCCATGAGTTGTTGGACAAAGGATTGGTCAGGGAAAGCTTGAGTCCATGTGCTGTTCCAACAATGCTCAGTCCGAAGAAGGATGGAGGTTGGAGAATGTGTACCGACTCAAGAGCCATCAATAAGATAACCATCAGGTACATGTTTCCACTACCAAGAATGGATGATCTGATGGATTTCCTGAGGGGGGCAAAGTATTTTTCAAAGATAGACTTGAAGAGTGGATATCACCAGATTCGCATGAGAGAAGGCGATGAGTGGAAGACAACCTTCAAGACCCATGAAGGGTTGTATGAATGGCTAGTCATGCCGTTTGGCTTGATGAATGCACCAAGTACCTTCATGAGGTTGATGAATGAAGTCCTAAAGGAGTTCATTGGGAAATTTGTCATCTTATATCTAGATGACATACTGATTTACAGTAAATCAGAGGCTGAACATATGAAGCCTTTGGGCATTGTGATGAAGAAGCTTCAGTAGGAGAAGTTGTTGATTAATATGAAGAAGTCCTCATTCATGAAAACATAACTCATTTATATGGGTTTTTTTATTTCGGCGAATGAATTGAATATGGATCCGAATAAAGTGGAGGTAATTAAGAATTGGCCATCACCGAGAAATGTATTTGAGGTGAGAAGTTTTCATGGACTGGCTAGTTTTTACCGAAAATTCATCAAAAATTTCAGTGGAATTAGCACAGCGATGATGGACACAATGAAGAAGCGACATAAATATTTTCATTGGACAACAGAGGCTGAGAAGAGCTTCAATCTGTTGAAGCAGAAGATCACGGAACAACCAGTTTTGGTGTTACCGGATTTCCAGAAAACATTTCAGGTGAAATGTGATGCAAGTGGGTTTGCCATAGGAGCGGTCTTGAGTCAGGAGGATAGACCAATTGCATATTTCAGCGAGAAGTTGAATGAGGCAAAATTGAAGTATTCCACGTATGATAAAGAGTTTTATGCTATCATACAGGCACTGAAGAAGTGGAGGCATTACTTGATCCTGAAAGAATTTGTATTGTACAGTGATAATCACGCATTACAGTTTGTGACTCAACAAGAGAAGTTGAATTAGAAACATGCTAAATGGGTAGAGTATATGCAGAATTTCACATTTGTGATTAAGCATATTTCGGGTACTACTAACAAAGTGGTCGATGCTTTGAGCAGGAAGTGTTTGTTGCTGTAGGAATTCCAAGTCAAAACATTGGGTTTTGAAAATCTCAGGGACATGTACGTAGAAGATGCAGATTTTGGAGAGACGTATGAAGCAGCTGAGAATATAGTTCTCAGGGACAGAAGCCCTTGGATAGATTATATGATACAGGAGGGATTGTTGTTCAGAGGAAATCAACTGTGTATTCCGAATTGCTCCATGAGGGAGAACCTGTTAAAGGAGAAGCACAGTGGTGGATTAGCAGGACATTTTGGTCATGACAAAACATTCACAAAGCTGAGCGAATCATATTTTTGGCCAGGCATGCGAGCATATGTCAAGAGGTTTGTTGACAAGTGTAGAATTTTCCAACAGTCGAAGGGAAGGAAGAAGAATGCAGGTTTTTATCAGCCATTACCCATACTAGAGAGGCCATGGGAGGCAATAAGCATGGATTTCGTATTGGGATTGCCAAGGACGCAAAGAGGATTTGATTTTGTCTTTGTAGTAGTGGACAAGTTTTCAAAAATGACACATTTTATTCCATGTCAGAAGACCAGCGATGCGACACACATCGCAAATATGTTCTTCAAGGAGGTCATTCGACTTCATGGATTGACAAAAAGCATAGTTTTGGACAGAGACACCAAATTCATAGGGCATTTTTGGAGGACCTTGTGGAAGAAACTGGGAACTAACTTGGTTTTTAGTTCTGCTTATCATCCTCAGACGGATGGACAAATGGAGGTGGTCAACAGAAGTCTGGGAGACTTGCTGAGGAGCTTGGTGATAGAGCACCATAGCAACTGGGATAGAATATTTCTACAGGCAGAGTTTACATACAACGATTCAGTGAATCGGAGCACAGGGAAGAGTCCATTTCTGGTTGTCTATGGGATGCAACTGAGGGGAGTTTCTGAATTAAGGGATTCAGAAAAAAAAGGGGACTAGCAGTGCTAGTGCAAAGGAATTCGTTGAGGCAATGAAAGAACTTCACCATAGGGTGAAGGAGCGGTTGTTGGAATCAAGTCAGGAGTACAAGCGTAGAGTAGGTCAACATCGGAGACAACTTCAGTTCGAAGTTGATGATCTAGTTCTGGCACATTTGAGGAAGGAAAGGTTCCTAAGGGGAACATACAATAAGTTGAAAATGAAGAAAATTGGGCCATGTAAGGTCTTGAGAAAATTCGGAGAGAATGCTTATGAGATCGAGTTGCCGGATGGCATCAGAATATCTCTGATATTCAATGTCATAGATTTATATCCGTATAGGACTGGAGAAGCAGAGACTGGAGTGGAGCAACCAGTGATCTAGTGGATGAAACAATTGCCAGTTGTAGAGAAGCCGCAAATGGAATGCATACTCGACAAGAGAGTGAGTAAGAAGACCAGGTAGAAGCAATATTTCGAGTATCTGGTCAAGTGGAAAAATCATCCAGCAGAAGATGCCAGTTGGGAGAGCGAAGAAGAAATATAGAAGCATGGACAGACCATGTAGGAGCTCATGGACAGGAGCCCATGAAATTTTTCAAGCCAAGGAGTATGACGCAGGAGCATCACCAACTAATCAAGCGAGCCAGCATGGAAGCAGAGGACCGCTGGATGAGCCAACACACATTTTGAAATTCTTTGGAATTGTTGCACAAATCATTAAATGAGTCATTTAAGATAAAGGCGCACTTGTGTATTGTAATGGACCTTGATCCTTTAAGCTCTCATCCTTATATAGATAGTCGGCATTTAATATAGTTAATGCTGGTAGATAGGAATTTTAATTGTAGATTTGGTAGCTTTAGAATTCAAGAGGGAAAACGGATATAGACACCCTCATTGTATCATGGTATTATTCTGGATGAAGAGCAGAAGAGCAAGCATAGAACTGTATGAAGAACACCCATGTACATGCGTTTGAATTAATAGAAGAACTTTGATTCAAATCCATGGTTTTGTGTTGTTTCTCTGTGTATTAATGTTATGTTGAATTTATGTCTGCTTCCAATTATACATTTTCTTTTATATGTTGTGTATGTGATTTCATGGTTGAACTGAAGTCTGAGAGGGTGAGTAAATGAGTTTCAATTGTTTCTCTAATTGAGCCAGAGGATTCTGTTGGTTGTGGAGCCTGATTATCTTCATGATTCAGAGGTCCTTGCTTTCAGCCGTGTTTATACCCCATGAAGTATTTACACCCCAGAAGTATGTACACTCTTCCACGCGGGGGAGTGTAGAGGGGGGGTACCCCCTCTGCGGGTTCTGGGGGGTCCATCCCCTCGGATGGGGGGTCTGGGGGCAAGCGGACCCCCAGCGGCGGTTCGGGGGCGAAGCCCCCGAAGCAAAAATTGCCTTATAAAAGTATATTGTAATTTCATTGTAAATCTGGACCGTTCATTATAAGGTCGTAGATCTAACGATAGAGATTATGTTAGGGTTTTTTTTCCTAGAAGGCAACCCTCTTTTATGAGGGAAATGTATTGCGGCTATGTATGAGGGTGAATATTGTATTATGAGAGAGGAGACTGTGAGAGAAAGAAGAGGAAGTTACAACGGGTTTTTGCTGTAGGTTGTATCCCTTCATTTGCTGGATAATAATAAAGGAAGGACCTGGAAATTTCTCTGGTGGACGTAGCCCACACTGGGTGAACCATGCATATCTGTGTCTCTCTTGTATTGTGTGTCTTCTGTGTTTTTGTTTCTGCATTTTTTTTATTTTATTTCTCCGCGGTCCTATTTTTCTAACAACTGGTATCAGAGCGTAAGGTAACTCGCAGGAAAAGAGGATTCCTAGTTCGAGTGGGAGCAATGTCGGAAGATGGAAAATTTAGGGTTGAGAAATTTAACGGCCAAAACTACCAGTTATGGAAGATGCAGCTGGAAGACTATTTATATCAGAAGGATCTATTCCTACCATTGAGTGGAGTAGCAAAGAAGCCGGCGACCATGAAGGATGAAGAATGGGAGATTCTTGACAGAAAGGCTCTAGGAACGATACGACTGAGCCTGGTAGCGTCGGTGGATTTCAATATTTCGAAAGAAAAGACAACGAAGGATTTGATGGATGCGCTGGCCAAATTGTATGAAAAACCCTCAACATCGAATAAGGTATTTCTACTGAAGAGATTATTTAATATGAAGATGTCAGAAGGTGGGTCTGTTGTAGATCATTTAAATGAATTTAATATGGTTACTAATCAACTAAGTTCTGTAAAAGTTGACTTTGATGATGAGGCTAGGGCTCTTCTAATCTTGTGCTCATTGCCAGAAAGTTGGAATGGCTTGGTCATGGCTGTAAGTAACTCTGTCTCTAGTTCAAATTCTAGAGAAGGGCAGATCCAAATCCAGACTTGGAAAGATAGAGTGTTGGAATTGTGGGAAGAAAGGACATCTGAAGAAAGACTGCAGAGCTCCAAAGAAACAAAGAGATGGACAGCAGGAGAGAAATCAGAAAGGAAATGTAACAGGTGATGTGTTACAAGATGCTTTGATTCTTTCT
>ML818366.1:142821-177236 GCA_009831015.1 Picea engelmannii | reverse complement strand
CTAGTGTGATATATGGATATTATGCAATATTTTAATGAAGATGTAGGCTATAAATTTGGGATTCAATGTATTAATTACTTGGATGCAAGATTTTAATGAAGATGTAGGTTATAGTTTTATTATTTAAATTTAAATTTGAATGTTAATATAATAATAAAGATGATTAAATTTGATTATATCAATCTAATAATTAATTGATTATAGATTATTTATGAAGGTTTTATAATTTTTATTGAAATATTTATAAATCAGATAAACAATGTTTAATTGATAAATTTAACTATATATAATGTGGATAGCTTCAAACAATTACAAGAATAAAAGGATATTTTAATAATTCAGAATAAGAGAGATCTATACTCTAACTTTCATGAAACAAAATAGTCATAGTGTAAATTTTTTCTTACATACAATGTTATTATTATACAATATTGATAGCTTCAAAAAAATTACAAGTATAATGGTGTGAAAGACATTTTCAATAATCTAGAATGGGAGAGATCTATACTCTAACTTCCATGAAAAGACAAATATATTAATCTTTTAAATTTTTTCTTACATATTATGTTATTACTAGTAACAATCACATTTAAATAAAAAACAGTTGGGAAAGGTGTTATTTTTCACCCTTTAAAATTAGAGTATATCTACTACTTTTTACTTAAATGTGGTTGTTGCTAGTTGACTAAAGCATGGGTGGGGGTAACCATTATTGTATTAATATATTTGAAATTTAATTCTTAATTAATAATTCTTTTTTTTTATGTAAAAAAATGTGTTACTTGCTATATTATATTGACAAAAAATACAGAGAGATATAGCATATTGTTGCCACCAAATGTGCTTCCATTTTACCGGAAACCAACACAGTTTGGGGAAAGTATGTTGTTTCTAGGAGAAGAAGCCAAAATACTGAGCTGTCCTTCCCGAAGGAAACTAGGACAAATGGTAATATATAGTCTTAACACTGAACAACGAGATTGAAAACCAAACTAAAATAGACAAAATCAAATACCCGCTGACCTGTCACCCTTGTCCTCCTTCCATGTTGCTTTGGCCTTGCGCACATTGGACATTTGCGATTCACTCGGGCCTTGGAATAAGTGTTCACGAGCAAATCCAAATGTTGTCCCATGAGGCGGGCTCGGTGCTCTTGATCTGCCATTTGTCCTCAAAGTTCAAACACTAGATCTAGGTGTGCTGTGTGGAGGAGTGGTGCATGCATTCCTTTCGCTCCTGCCTCGCTTGAGGTACTCATTTCCTCTTCTACATTGGCTTCATCCTTGTCCCTGGCTGCGATGTCTGTGTGGTGCACCATTACCGCACAGGTTCTCTACACTTCCTCGACGTAGCAAGTTGGGATATCCTCACAGATCCTGCCCCTTGTATTGTCTCTTGCTTGAGGCTCCAGGGCAGTCATGGTGTCTTTTGGGCATGGTATTTCCTCCATGTAGTAGGTTGGGAAGTCCTCTTCAAGCTTTCCCCTCAAGCTTCTTCTAGCTTGAGTATCAGGCTCAATTGGAGGATTTTCTTCTGTGGGCTGCCAATTATCCAAAGCTGGTGGGGTCTGAGCTCTTTTTTCCATCGCAGACTCAATTATTGGAGCATGGGGTGTAAGACGGGCGACCCTTTCTCTATGCCAAAGAATAGAGTTTTCCAGCAAGAGTGCTCGTTCCATATGTTGCCTCTGTTGTCTGCGTGGGTGTGCCAAGATAACTTGCGTCGAGGCTTGCCTCGCTCCCTAGGCATACTGGAGGAGGCTTGAGAATAAGACTCACCCAGACTTGAAAGGACATAACAAAAAACACACCAAAGCTTACAGACGGGGGAGTTTCAGAGCAAGAATGATCCGGCTGCATCCAGACCTCTTTGATTTCATCTTTTTGTGGGACGGCTGCACCTAGCCTCTCTTTAACTCGGCCATACTTAATGTCTGCATTGCTGGCTCTTTTGTGCGAGGGAAAAGTCTGTCATCCGGAGGTCGGTTGTAATGGCATGCTCCCATCGTTAATGCTGAATAGATGAGGAGTGGCCTACAACTTTTAAACCTTGTCTTAATGCTATGCCTAGTGGAAGTATTGCGCTACGTGTCACACCATCCAGGGATTATTTAATAATTCTTAATCAATAGTTTATAATTAATTATTTTTTAATAATAAAAAAAGTAATTATTATTAATAAATAAATTGTTTATAAAAAAATAAATATTTTATAATCAATTATTTATTATTATTTAATAAACGCATACTTAATTACTTTCATTGAGACCAAATTGGTAAAAAATGCAACTTTCACAAATATCTAATTTGGATCCCAAGAAGTTCTAGAGAACAATTCTAAACAACAATACTAAAGAAAATAATACGATTCCCTTAAGAGATTGGAATTCCTACCTTAAAATTCTTTACGGTTCATATTGCACATACAAAGGATGAATTTTTTTCTTTGCATGACATAGACTTCAAGGTTAAGAGACTTGCAAATGAGAAAGCTAAGTACATTGAAGGCTACCAAGTTGAAATTTTTAAAATGGGAGGGCCTATCCAAATCCCTCACATACAGAAGCTCTTCAATTTAGTAGTCAAATAGGGTTTCCCTACACCATGGATGCAAAGCCTCTATGATATCCCACAACTTCGATTTTAATTATTATCTCTATTATTGATTTTTTAAGTTAGAATTTTAATTATCTTTCCAAAAAGACAAATTGGTCGAGTCACCAAAATTGAATTATAAGACCTTATTAGTTTTATGAAATAAACACATTTGGAAAAAGGGGGAGACATTGAAGCATCTGTTAAAATAGGGATTTAGGAATCTAAAGGATTTGACCAAGTGGAAACATGCTGAGATAAGTTGTAGAGTTAACTTAACTTCAAAAAGACACATTTCAGATTTATAAGAGAATCTGTGAATAGGTGTAAAGTTGAATGTGAAAGGTGCAGAAGGATCAATGCAATTGTCACAAGTCCTAGGAAAAATAAAACAATTCATGACAAGGGAATGAGATTTTTTTCCCAAGGGAGACCAATTGGATAGTTGAGAAAGGCTATGAGCAAAATGGCTTGACATGTAAAAATTCTACAAAGATTACTCATAGCACTTGAACTCATATTTTTGCAAGAGGTCACATAGGAAATCCATTTGATTCTGAACTCATCTCAGGTGTGATAGAGGTGACAAAGACTCTAGTATAAGGTTGGGAGGAACATGGACTTCAATGTGTGGTTTCCCCAAAGTTCCATGTTTTATTATTGTTATGAATATGCTTGATCTTACTATGTTTTTATTGTGTGTTATTGGCATAAACAAACTATATCAGAAAGCAAGTGTGATGCAGAGTATCGCCTTCACAGCCAAAACAAAAGCATGTAGGCAAAGTAATTACATCTCAACATGATAGAGTTTCAAATAAAAAACTATGAGATATTTTTGAAAGCAACATTTTTAAATATGTCTTGTTTGTAAAGTCACGAAGTACTTTAAGGGGTTGCAAATATTCAGTGTTGACTTCTATCTAGAAATAACTGTTAGTTATTGTAATAGTATAAAGTAGGTATCTTTCATAACTTCTATTAAAAAAACAAATATAGTAATAGTTTAAATATTTTCTTTCATATAGTGTTATTATTATAATAGTATAATTACTATGATATGAAAAATCCTAGGACGAAGTTTTCTTGGGTGTGCGGTTGTTTTTGTGCTTTTTGACTTCTTAGGCTAAGGCCAAAGGTAGGAGGACGGGAAGCATAAGGTCCTACCTAACCTAGTCTCAATGTGAACACTTGGTGGTAAAGGGTTGATCTTTTTTAGGGTGATGGTTTGGTTGTGTAAATGTGTTTTTCAGACTAAAATTTAATTTCTGTGATTATAGTCTCGAGGTTAAATTTAATAAGTTTAGATTTATTTTAACTTTAAGTTTATTGATTTATTAGCAAGAGAAAGAAATCAAATAGTTCCAAACGTCCTTTCAAAGTGAAACCCATTTCATGACCCTCTAAGTGAGATCCATTTCATAACTTCCTTTCAAAGTGAGACTCATTTTATGACTTCATAGTCAAACACATTTCATTAGAAATGTTATAAGCTTTTGTTGGTTTCCTTCCCTCACACCGACATTTTAATTGCATATCCTCTTTCACACTTAAGTCCGAATGGAGAGGAGGAAAGTGGACATTAGTGGTCCTGTTTGATTTCTCAATTTCTATATATCTTTATGTTCTAACTTCTTTTAAAATCTATTTGAATAAATGATAAAGATGCTCAGATTCAGTGAATATTCAACTATGTTATAAAGTAGAAAAAACCTAAACATCAAGTAAGTAATAACAATAAGTGTTTTGAAGAGGAAATTCTGAAATCCAACAACCACTGAAATATCTAATGGTTTCTCTACAAGGAAAAGAATCCAAGCTGTGAACACACACCGAGCAATCATTTTCTGCTTCATTACAATGTTGGTTCTGTTCTTCCAAACGGATTTTTTGAGTTATCAAAAAAAACATCTCAGAACAGCTGGACACAGGTGTTTCTTTGGTATTGCTACCATTCATTGAATCTGAGTATTGCTACCATTTATTCAAATGAGTTTAAAAAGAACCATATTATTAAAACTTAAAGATATACTGAAAGATTGAAAAATCAAACAGGTAGCACTAACGTCCACTTTCCTCTTTCTCATTCTTGAGTAGGACCTAAGCATGAAAGAGTATACGCTGTTACAATCTTCGTGTGACAGAAGGAAACCAACCAGGTCACCAACAATATGTTTCCGTGGGTTCTAATGCTACTCCATCTAAAAAGTGGAGAAGCAACTTTGTGTGGTAGAATGGGTATTACATCATCCAGAAAGACTTCCACCAATGATTTTCCATTATCCTAATAAACTTCTTCGCTTTCACCAATGACTTTTCATTCGCACTTAGAAACTTCTTCAAATTTATCTTGTAAAACCCTATTTTAATGGTTCTTACAATTCCCCATCCCCTCTCTCCTTGCAACGCTCATTTAGTGGGGTCCCTAAAAAAGGTCCCTCCACTTGCATTCCTTCCTTCAACGTCATTTTATTGGTGAGACATTTATTGAAAACTCTAAATAGGTTAAAGTCATTTTCTCACAACCAAAAGAAGGCCTTTCTTCATTAAAATAAAGAAAAATGTTTTTCTGTTTTTCACGGAAAAAAATTAAAA
Organism: Picea engelmannii; assembly: GCA_009831015.1. Lineage (NCBI taxonomy): Eukaryota > Viridiplantae > Streptophyta > Pinopsida > Pinales > Pinaceae > Picea > Picea engelmannii. The sequence goes on along the minus strand of ML818366.1, from coordinate 172,047 downwards.
AAAAATCTTTAACATAGCCTAATTTTTTTTCCGTGTGATGTATGGATATGATGCAATATTTTAATGAAGATGTATGCTATAAATTTGGGATTCAATGTAATAATTACTTGGATGCAAGATTTTAATGAAGATGTAGGTTATAGTTTTATTATTTAAATTTAAATTTGAATGTCCATATAATAATAAAGATGATTAAATTTGATTATATCAATCTAATATTTAATTGATTATAGATTATTTATGAATGTTTTATAAATTTTTATTGAAATATTTATAAATCAGATAAGTAATGTTTAATTGATAAATTTAACTATATATAATGTGGATAGCTTCAAACAATTACAAGAATAACTCTCTGAAAGATATTTTAATAATCCAGAATAAGAGAGATCTATACTCTAACTTTCATGAAACAAAATAGTCATAGTGTAAATTTTTTCTTACATACAATGTTGTTATTATATAATATTGATAGCTTCAAAAAAATTACAAGTATAACGGTGTGAAAGACATTTTCAATAATCTAGAGTGGGAGAGATCTATACTCTAACTTCCGTGAAAGGACAAATATACTAATCTTTTAAATTTTTTCTTACATATTATGTTATTACTAGTAACAATCACATTTAACTAAAAAACAGTTGGGAAAGGTGTCATTTTTCACCATTTAAAATTAGAGTATATCTAACACTTTTTACTTAAATGTGGTTGTTTCTAGTTGACTAAAGCATGGGTGGGGGTAACCATTATTGTATTAATATATTTTAAATGTAACTCTTAATTAATAATTCTTTTTTTTTTTTATGTAAAACAAGGTGTTACCTACTATATTATATTGACAAAAAATACAGAGAGAGAGATATAACATTATTGTTGCCACCAAATGTGCTGCCATTTTACCAGAAACCAACACAGTTTGGGGCAAGTATGTTGTTTCTAGGAGAAGAAGCCAAAATACTGTTCTGCAAGCTATCCTTCCTGAAGGAAACCAGGACAGATGGCAATATATCATCTTGACTCTGAACAAAAAGATTGAAAACCAGGCTAAAATAGACAAACTCAAATACCCGGTGACCTATCGCCCTTGTCCTCCTTCCACGTTGCTTTGGCTTGAATGACAAACGAATGGGCACACGTTGGACATTTTTGATTTGCTGGGGCCTTGGAATAAATGTCCAGGAGAAAATCGAAGCGTTGTCCCATGAGGCGGGCTCGGTGCTCTTGATCTGCCATTTGTCCTCGGAGTTCAAACACTAGATCCAGGTGTACCATGCAGAGGAGTGGTGCATGCATTCCTTTCACTCCTGCCTCGCTTGAGGTACCATTTTCTGCTTCTGCACTGGCCTCATCCTTGTCCCTCGCTATGATGTCTATGTGGTGCACCATTACCGCACAGGTTCTCTACACTTCCTCAATGTAGCAAGTTGGGATATCCTCACAGAGCCTGCCCCTTGTCTTGTCTCTTGCTTGACACTCCAGGGTAGTAGTGGTGTCATCTTGGCATGGTATTTCCTCTATGTAGTAGGTTGGGAAGTGCTCTTCAAGCTTTCCCCTCAAGCTGCTTCTAGCTTGAGTATCACGCTCAATTGCAGGATTTTCTTCTTGCTTGATATCTGTGGGATGCCAATTATCGAGAGCTGGTGGGGTCTAAGTTCTTTGCTTCGTCACAGAGCCAATTACTGGAGCATGGGGTGCAAGACGGACGACCCTTGCTCTATGTCGAAGAACAGAGTTTCAATAGAGTTTTCTCTAGGCCTAAGAATAGAGTTTTCCAAGACGATCCGCATCAAGGCTTGCCTCACTCCCTAGGCATAGTGGAGGAGGCTTGAAAATAAGACTCACCCGGACTTGACAGGACATAGAAAAAAAAACACGAGAGCTTACAGACGGTGGGGAGTTTCATAGAAAGAATGATCCGGCTGTGTCCAGACCTCTTTGCTTTCATTAATGATAAATAGATGAGGAGAGGCCTACAGATTTTAAACCTTGGATTAATGCTATGCCTGGTGGAAGTATTGCGCTATGTGTCACACCATCTGGGGCTTAATTAATAATTCTTAATCAATAGTTTATAATTAATTTTTTTTTAATAATAAAAAAATTTATTATTATTAATTAATAAATTGTTTATAAAAAAATAGATATTTTATAATCAATTATTTATTATTATTTAATAAACACATACTTAATTACTTTCATTGAGACAAAATTAGTAAAAATTGCAACTTTCACAAATATCTAAGTTGGATCCCAAGAAGTTCTAGAGACCAACTCTAAACAACAATACTAAAGAAAATAATATGATTCCCTTAAGAGATTGGAATTCCTACCTTAAAATTCTTTACGGTTCATATTTTCCATACAAAGGATGAAGTTTTTTCTTTGGATGACATAGGCTTCGAGGTTAAGCGACTTGCAAATGGGAAAGCTAAGGACATTGAAGGCTACCAAGTTGAAAGTTTTAAAATCGGAGGGCCTATCCAAATCCCTCACATACACAAGATCTTCAATTTGGTAGTCAAGCAGGGCTTCCCTACACCATGGATGCAAAGCCTCTATGATATCCCAGAACTTCGATTTTAATTATTATCTCTATTTTTTTTTTTTAAGTTAGAATTTTAATTATCTTTACAAAAAGACAAATTGGTCGAGTGACCAAAATTGAATTATTAGACCTTATCAGTTTTATGAAATAAACACATTTGGAAAAGGGGGGAGATGTTGAAGCATCTCTTAAAATAGGGATTTAGGAATCCAAAGGGTTTGACCAAGTGGAAACATGTTGAGACAAGTTGTAGAGTTAAATTAACTTCAAAAAGACACATTTCAGATTTATAGGAGAATCTGTGAATAGTTCTAAAGTTGAATCTGAAAGGTGCAGAAGGATCAATACAATTGTCACAAGTCCTAGGAAAAATAAAACAATTCATGACAAGGGAATGAGATTTTTTTCCCAAGGGAGACCAATTGGATAGCTAAGAAAGGCTATGCGCAAAATGGCTTGACACGTAAAAATTCTACAAAGATTACTCATAGCACTTGAAATCAAATTTTTGCAAGAGGCCACATAGGAAACCCATTTGATTCTGAACTCATCTCGGGTGTGATAGAGGTGACAAAGACTCTAGTATAAGGTTGGGAAGAACACGAAATTCAACGTGTGGTTTCCCCAAAGTTTTATGTTTTATTATTATTATGTATATGCTTGATCTTACTATGTTTTTATTGTGTGTTATTGGCATAAATGAATTGTATCAGAAAGCAAGTGTGATGCAGGAGCATCACCTTCACTATCAAAACAAAAGCGTGTAGGCAAAGGAATTACATCTCAACATGATAGAGTTTCAAATAAAAAACTAACCCAGAATTAAATTGAGTTATTGAGATATTTTTGAAAGCAACATTTTTTAAATATGTCGTTTTTGTAAAGTTGCGAAGGACTATAAGGGGTTGCATATATTCAATGTTGACTTCTATCTAGAAATAACTGTTAGTTATTGTAATAGTATAGAGTAGGTAGCCGCTAAGAGTTTGATAGGATAGGTTACACATAGGAAGACGAGAGCTCGTGGAGATGATCCTTAGATAGTTTGTTGTTGTATTGTAAAAGTATTATAAGATTAGGAGATGATGAGATAGAGATCAGAGAGATCGGTAGAACATAGTAGAGTAGAAGAAATATATCTAATTTGTTTCATGAATGAATAGAACATAAAAAATTATCCCAAATCCTTGGACTGTGTTCATTTGATGTATGAATGAATGAATTTTATGTTATGTGCATGTGATTTACTTCATTTTTGTTCATGTATGATTGTTAGAGAAATTGATAGTATGAATTTGTGAAGAAATTGGATAAGTTTCATTTGTTTCTCTTCTGAAACTTGTATGCAAGGTGTGCATCTCGAATGCAAGGAGTACATCGATTGAGTCTCAGATTGACTTAGAAGGGTTCAGAGAGAGAACAAAGGGAAATTAGACCAGGTGCAAGGTGCGCACAATGTTAGGAAGAGACCAAGCATCGAAGAAACATAACAGAGGAACGCCAAGTGGATGAGAAGAATTTCTTTTCAAGAAATCCTTCGATCTGAGTTATAAAAATCCCGAGAACAAAAGGAGTGCGTGGGAAGTCAGAATCATTCGAGGATAAAGCTCAAGAGAGATAACACTTTCCATAAAGTGTTGGCGAGATCCAAGAGTCAGACTCATAAGGAGGAGGAAAGGTTTGAAACTATTGAAGACTAATAAATCTTCTAAGTCGTAAGAAATCAAAAGCTCATGAGGAGCGTCAGTGGTCATTGGATCACTATGTAAAATATAAACAATTGTTTTATTAGAGTAGAGTGCACAATCCTTAATGATTTGCACACATAAGAGAGAGAACCTATCGAGGTTTGAAACTTGAGATTTCCGAAGTGTAAAGAGTTGAAGGGCTAGAGCGAATATGAATTGTTAGATCCGGGAGGATACATGTCTGTGGGTCATGAGATACAGAGTAAGGTAAAAGGTGAAATGTTGAAATAACTGTATCCTGAATAGTCAAAGAGCCGACAGTTGTGATCTGCACGGGGACACTTGTCAATAGATCGTGAGCTCTTGGTAAACTGTAGGGGATTTCAGTTGAGATCTGAGATTGCCGAAACCTGAAGATCCGAAGTGAATCTGGACCGATAGATCTAAGGGAGACATGGTGTGAATCCATGAACTCCGGATAAAGTCCTGATGTCATTTATAGCTGTGGAATATAAGAGAGAAGTGGCATAGATCCATGTACTATGGGTAAACACCCGAAGTAATCCTTGACCATCAGATTAAGTGGACACGCGTGAGTGGATTATAGCCTTCATAGAAAAGGCATTGGGAAGAAGGGTGGAAGTTGATATTTGAGATCTCAGAAGTTCGATGACCCAAAGGAGATCTCGACTGTCAATCGAGAAGTGGGCCACAACACCATTGATCTAAGTTGAAAGGTCAAACACTCGAAGAAGAAATAGGACTGTTGATTGTGAGGAAAGGTGTCCGTAGATCGTCAACTCCGGAAGATTGAAGTATGGATAAAAGAGAGGTTTGATATTTCAAAACTCTGAAGTCCGGAATTACGAGGAGATCCCAACCGTTGATAAAAAAGAGGTATATTTGGTCTGTATATTTGGAAGAACCGTTAGTTCAGACAGTTTCATCAAAATCGCGAGATCAACGATCCCATAGCATTGTGGGGATAGAAGTCACGAGGACTTTAAAACATTGAGGTCAGGATGCAATCCATACCATGGTTTCACCAAGAGGACACATGGAGGTTCGAGGAGAATTGCAGGACGAAAAGCAGTTTGATCCCAAGCTGCTCTTGGTCACTCTTGCAATTGCGTGGTCACAAGAATGCACTGTCCAAGGTCATATCAAGCGGGGGCTTATCAGGAAAAGAGCCGACTCTCAAAACTCTGATATTTCATAGTAGAACAGAAGAGAAGGTTGTGGATGCTATCATACCTGCACTAAGGAGCTGAAAGTGCCTGTGTTCAGATACAGAAGGGAACCATTAAGGTTGCAGAGAGTCGTTGGACTCAGGAATCAGAGATCCTTGATTGGGAGGTCGTGTAGTCCTACGGGGGAGTAGGGGGCTGCATCAAATTGCATTATCAAAGAGGATCAATGAATATCGTGAGTTTAAGTAGGAAAACTATGAAATTAAGCAATAGCTATTCAGATCCTAGATCTTTGAATAGATTCATAATACCAATGATCAAGCAATAAAACTCATAGGTATAAATGATTTAATAAACGAGAGTTCTAATAATATAAGATATTTGCAAGGAAGAGAAACAAAGTTTCAATATATACAATGCATGCAATCAAAAATAAAATAATTACAACATATTACATTATGCATGTACCCGAAAGGGAAAATTATTACAGGAATTACAATTACACTATGCATATATCCGAGAAGGGAAATTGTTAAAGAGGTAATATTTATAATTATACTATGGATGTATCCGAAAAGGGAAACAATTAGAAAGTTAATATTTTAGTTAATATTTTACATTATGCATGAATCTCGGGAATTGCTACAAAATTTACAAATTACATTATGCATAAGGGAAAATATTACATAGATAACATTTTTCATTATGCATACACCCAAAAGAGTTGTTATAGAGTTAACATTTACAAAATTACACTATACATAAATTTGGAAAAGGAAATAGTTTGAGATTTAACATTTAAACAAAATGCACCATGGACTAAATCGAAAGGAATTCATTGCATATTTTAAACCAAATGCACCATGCATGGAAACAGAAGTAATCTGTTGCAGGTTTTAAATGACATTCCCATGCACAAAATCAAAAGGAATCATTACAAGATTAACGAAATTCAATAGCATATATTCGAAAGGAAACCAATACAACGATCGTGTATATTCCACAAGGGAAATACACTTAAAGAGAAAAAAAAAACTAAATAATAATTGTATATAAATGTATGGAAATAATAACCATGGTATTAAAAAGTCATGAATATGTGTAAACAACATACTTCCATGAAGGATATTTCAATTTTTACTTAGAATAATCCTAGAATGCACTGTCAAACTCAAAGGCAGTTAAGGTTGGAACCATAATAGCTTTCTTGGCAAAGGTATTCCAACTTCTCCATGGTAACAACTTCCATAATACCTGTACATAAAATAGTAACACAAGTTAGGATGAAGTATAGAGATATTTTAAAAACAACATAAGTAATTACATAACTAAAAAATCAACTTATCGTGGGTATACCAAGTATCTTGTATTTTTCCCCATCGTTCAAACTACAACAGGGGAACTAGATCCACAGAGCACTTGATCCACAAAGCCAGGCTTGTTGCCAAAGACTTTCAGTAGGTTGATGGTATTGACTATGATGAGACCTTCACTCCAGTAGGGAAGATGGATTCCATAAGATTGAAACTTGCTATTGCGGGAGCAAAGGGATGGGAAGTCCATTAGATGGATGTGAAGAATGCATTTATTCATGGTTATCTCTCTAAGGAGATCTACATGGATCAGCCCCAGGGATTTATGGATGTCTCATCTTTGGTCTATCGACTAAAGAAGTTACTTTATGGCCTCAAGTAGGCTCCGAGAGCATGGTATGCCAAGATGGACTCCTACCTATTGTCACATAACTTTGTACATTCTAAATTAGACCTGAATGTATACATGCTCAGGACAACTGATTCACTTCTACTTTTAGTTTTGTATGTCGATGATTTATTGATCACCGGTTGCTTGACTTCAGCGATTGCTACAGTCAAGAGGATTCTCAGGTTTTTTATGAAGGACATGGGTCCACTACACTTCTTCCTTGGACATGAGATCAGTCAGGATGCATCAAGCATAGAACTGTATCAAGCCAAGTATGCATGAGATCTCCTTGAGAGATTTCACATGATAGACTGCAAATCTTCTCTGACTCCTTTCCTATTAGGAGTCAAACTTGAGGATGTTGGGGAGACTCCACTGGTTGACAACACACTGTACATACAACTAGTGGGGAGATTGTTGTATCTCACACACTCCAAACCAGACCTCTCATATGCAGTTGGAGCAGTTTCAAGGTTCATGCAGGAGCCGCATGAGCTACATTGGAAAGATGCAAAGCGTATCCTTTGATACATACATGGAACCATCACGTTTGGGATTCATTATGCAACAGACTCTACATTAGATCTCGTTGGTTTTATTGATTTCGACAAGGATGGCGATAACATTGATCACAAGTCCACATCTGGTTACTCACTCAGTCTTGGTTTTGGGCCTATCTGTTAGTCGAGAAAGAAGAAATCTACCCTTTCTCCATATTCAATCGAGGTAGAGTATAGAGGGGTAGTTAACATAACCATTCAGGCTATGTAGCTACAACATTTTCTCACTGAGTTGGGTATTCAGTTTCATCGACCGATTTTCATTTGGTGTGACAACCATAGCACTCTAATGTTCTGTGGAGATCTAGTTCAGAGGCAGTGAACGTAGCACATTGAGATCTGCATGCACTAAATCCAGGACTTAGTACATGAGCGGATCATTGACTTATAGTTCTGTCCTTCAACAGAACAGACGAAAGCCATTTTCACCAAGACCTTCAGTGAGCATAAATTCCATTCTCTGTGAGGTCATCTTTGACTGAAGGACAAAGTTGCCTAGCAACTCTAGTTCTTCTTTTTACATATATTGTACCTTGAGGGGGGGTTTTTCCCACGAGGTTTTGCCTCTTTCCTCATTTATTTATAGTGTATATTTTGTACTTGGGTACCTAACATGCCCTCGTTGTCGAGACCCATTCTTTATTTTCACCATAGTGATGTTCAGGGGGGGTGTTGGAGTTACTTCACACACACCTAGGATTTATTCTTCCTCGAGTTTTTATTTGTTCATTATTCATAATTAGTCACTATTCAGTCTCCTATATTTTAGGAGAGAAAATTCCACCTAGAGAATATTCTCTTTCAGTTCACACTTCAGTTTGACTAGTTGTGTTGAGTTTAGATGTTGCATTGGGATCATCACCATGCAACATTGGGATCATCACCATGCGAATTCGATCTTGCCTTGGTATCATCACCAAAGTGGCACATTAGTCTTGGTTCCTTGAGTTAACTCATCACTACTTTCTATTTAGTCAGTTAATTGAAGACTAGTTGACTAGTTAACTCAACTAGGTGGCAATTCACTCCCGTAACTGTCTGAGAGACTAGAATAGGTGGCAGTTCACTTCCGTAACTTCCTGAGAGACTAGAATAGGTGGTAGTTCACTCCCGTAACTGCTGGTGTGTGTCCAGATCACTCTAGACCACTACTATGGTGACTTGGTTCACCTCAAGTCAAACTCATTGAGTTATATAGAGTATATCATGTGTAAACTATTCATTATTCACAATGGTTAATGAGAATTCTTTCCATTCTTTCTCTCCTTCTTCTTTTTCCAATTCTCTCTGCAAATGTGTGTATCATTGTTTAGCTAGATCTATTTTATGCAGGTCAACACATTTACATCCCTTACCCTCTTAAGGTCTAATAGTGGACGTTAAACATCATCACCATCATCATCAGTTACTTAGTTATTAAAAATTAAATAATTAAAAATTATTAATTAAAAAAATTTCAATAATAATAAATCAATTATTAAATGATAATTACTAATAAATTAATTATTAATTACAAAATTAATTATAAATTATAACTTAATTAATCAAAAATAAAATCATCCATAACATAGTGAAATAATAAAGTAAATACCTTAATAAAATTAATAATAATAAAAAAATAATACATATCATAATAATAAAGTAATAATAAAATAAAGGCATTACTAAAGTAAAAATAACATAATAATGTAACATTAATAAAGTAATAATACATTGATAATGTATAAATATATTAATATAATATTACACAAGTATATAAAAGTATTAATGTAATGTATTAATATTATTGTAATATTAATATTAATGTAATATTAATATATTAATATTAAGGAGAATAATACTTCTAGTTTGTTTTGAAGAAGATATTTTATTTCTAACATTATATATCTACACTTTTGAACGAGAATAATATTTTTGTTTGGTTTTTACCTTTTTTACCSAGAATAATCTATGTAGTTTCTCTAAGAAATTACTTTTGGTTTTTTTCAACCCATTCAACAATTGGACATGTGAAATGAGGTGAGTCACGTTTTACTTTGATTCAATTTTAATTTAAAATATATTTATAATCTATTAACTTAAAGAGATTTAAATATATTTTATTTATTTTTTATTTTAAGTTTCATAAGTAAAAGTTGATTTGAGAGATAAATTCAATCCAAAATAATAATTGTTACATTTTTTTTTCTTCTTTTCAATATGAGCACTCCACCACCTATTCCAAAGATCCTTTACGATTATATGGATTCAATAGAAAAAACGAGAGAAGAGAGAGATGCCAAAATCCAAATAGAGTTAGAAACATTAGAAAAAATTAGTGAAGAAAGAGACCTAAAACTCCAAATAAAGCTAGAGGCAATGATTGATTAAAAACATATGGATACAATTCAAACTAAAATAGAGGATAGATTCATAGGGTTCAAGAGTGAATTGCAGACAATGAAGGATAGGATGCAAGAAATGGAAAAAACATAAACAATCAATCCAAGAAGGAGGGGTTGAAGAAAATCACAACTTGAGAGATAGGATTAAAGATCTAGAAGAAAAACTAACAAACAATTTGACCCTCAGTAATATGGAAAAAAAATTGGATATCAAACACATCAAAGAAGAAATGAATAAGCTAATTGAACTGGACCATGATCCTAACAAAAGATCCTTGAACCTCATAATTTTTGGTATAAAAAAACAAGAAGATGATACACTAGAATGAGTAAGAGAATAATTAAATAATAAATCACAAATTGATACAACTTACCTCATAGAAGAAAAGAGGCTAGGAAAAATAATTGATCACAAATATAGGTTGGTTCGTGTCAAAGTAAGTTGTAATGACCATAAATATAAAATACTTAGTAAATCTTTTAGCTTAAAAGGGTTAGGAATATTTATAAATGAAGACCTTAATCCAGAAGACCAAGTTGAATTAAGAAATGAAGTTCAAAAGGTAAAAGAAGCCATGAAAGAAGGAAAATGGGCAATAATTAGAAATCGAAAAGCTAGTGTTAGGGACATATACTAGAAGGATAATAATAAATAGGAATTTGGGACACTCAAGATCCTTTTTTGGAATTGTCGTGGTTTTAGATGGCGCAAAGGTCCTATGATAATTTATATTGCGAGTGATATTGATATTATCTATCTAGTTGAAACTTGGGAGCATGAGGAGTTTAAGGTCCTTAACATAGAAGGATTTTTCTTATGGTTGGCATGGAACAAAAACTCTCACCATAGAGGGACAGGAGGCATAATGTGTTACATTAGAAAGATCGTTTCTCCTCACATTCAACTTCATAAGATTGACCCTCTCAATCAATACATTTGGATATAAATTTTAGAAACCAATGCTAAGAAGATGTATATAGAAATTTGCTATTTTGCACCTATTAATTCTAATTTTTATAAGACAAAAAAATTTAGATAAAAATTGTCCCTATAATAGTTTAGAACAAGATATTTATAGTTTGAAAAATGAAGGTAATATCCTCATGCTAGGAGACTTTAATGCTATGACTGCAACTAACCAAGCTACTATTTTAATTAATGACTCCAACCATAATCCTTTATGGCCAGATGAAGACTTTGTTTTATCTTTAAGCTACAAAAGAAGATCTTCAGACCTAATTGAGAATTTGTTTGGTACTAAGTTGGTCAAGCTCTGCAGTTCTCAAGACCTAATAGTTTGCAATGGAGTAATGAAGTGGCCAAACTCCAACGAGATAACTTGTATTCATGGGCTAGGTAGTACTATTGCAGATTATGTGATATATGATATCCCCATTTCCAACCAAATATAAAATTTTGACCTTTTAAATGACTATGAGCGTGAATATGCTCATAAACCATTAACCCTAACTCTAAAATTTTCAATGCATAGGAGGGACATTGAACAAAATTCTGATAATCAAAGGAATTTGCACTTTGAAAAAAGTTAAGTTAACATTTCTTTAAAGGATTTAAATAGTAAATAAAATCTCCTAACTTAAAAGAACAACAATGACGAACTCTATCATAATTTTACAACTACTCTTTCCACTTCTATTAACAAGTTCTCTTTTGAGGTATCCTATAAAAAGAATAATAGAATGACCAACCCTTGGTATGATAAATAATGCAAAATTTCTAGGAAATCCATTAGGGATGTTTCTAATGAGTCCTTAAAACTCATAAGATCAATATGTACAAAGCCCTCATTAAAGGGAAAAAATATACTATAACCATAAAATGCAAGATAAACTTTCACAACTATATAAGTTGGATCCTAAGAAGTTCTCGAGCCAAATTCTAAAATGCAATACTAAATAAAATAATAGGATTCCCTTAAGGGACTCGAATTCCTACCTTAAAAGAATTTATTAGCTCTCTAATGCCATGAATACCATTCCTATTATCCCTACAAAGAAATAAGTTTTTTCTTTAGATGACATAGAGTTCAGGATTAAGTGGCTTGCAAATGGAAAAGCTAAGGACAATAATGGTTACCAAGCTCAATTTTTTACAATCGGAGGGAAAATCCTTATCCCTCACATACACAACCTCTTCAATTTAGCATTCAAGAAGGGATTCCCTAAACCTTGGGTGCAAAGCCTCTTTGTTCCTATTTTTAAAAATGGTGATAGAAACATTCCCTTTAGTTATAGGACCATTACGGTTAGCCCGATTTTAGCCAAACTTTAGGGAATTATTTTGGAAAAGAAGATTATCCTTTGGATAGAAAGTCACGATAAAAGAGCTAAAGGTGAGGCCGAGATTAGGATATATCATTCAAATGTGGATCATATTGTTACCTTTAGGATCATTGCAAAGGAGTTCTGCAATAGTAAAACCAATCTTTTTTGTTGTTTTGTTGAATTTAGAAAATATTTTGACATGGTTCCTATGAAATTTTTTTTGAATAGGTTGGAAGAGATAAAAGTGCCTCTCAATTTGAGGGTTTTTTCAATAAGGATGTATGAGAGCATTATCGCTAAGTTTAAAAACATTGAGGACTAGTCAAAATAGATTTACTGCAATATCAGAGTCAAACAAGGTTGTCCCTTGTCCCCTACCCTCTTTGGCATAAACATTGACAAGTTAGAAGATTGCTTGCAAAAAGGACGTTGTGTCGTCCCTACTCTCACTAGTATAGTCATCAATATTATTCTTTATGCTGATGATATATTTCTTATGTCAAGGAGTCCTCATTATCTTCAAAAACAACTAAGAATCCTCAAGGATTTTTGCTCCAATATGGGTATGACTCTTAATACTGATAAGACTAAGGTCATGATTATTAAATCCAATAATATCCTTTATGATACCTTTGTATATGAAAATAACAACTTGGAGGAAGTGACTTCATACAAATATCTTGGAATTGATATTCACCACAAATTCAATTGGAATTATAGCATTGAGAAAAGGATTATTGGGGGATGGAAAGATTACTATGGGCTTGAAAACAATTGTAAATGATTTGATCTTTGGAGTTGGGATAAGAAGAAACAACTCTTTGAGACTCTTGTTACACCTATTGTTCTTTATGGATGTGAAGTCTTGGGTTGTAGTATCTCTCATGAATCCTAGAGAAAGATAGAGCAAATACAAAAGAATTTTATAACCTATAATCTCAAAATTAAAGGAAATATGCCCTATCTAATCATCCTCTTAGAAACAAGCCTCTCCTCGATTGAAAGCATGGCTATGACTAGATACCTAATGTATAAGAACTAGTTTAACAACATAGAAGACAAGAGGCTTCCTAAAATTGCTTCTAAACTGAGTCATAACCACCATCGACTCAAGCGAGGATGGCATAAAGATGCTTGGTCTTGGATAAACTATTAGGGAATCATGAAAGACACCATTTTGCAAAATAAAGATACTATTGAGAAAAACGTCAAATCAAAATTTAAGGAGAAAATGCGGTGTGATAAAGAGCTAGAGGAAAAAAAAAATTAAGGTATTCTAAGGATGTAATCAACCATAATCTAGAAGATCATAATTATGTATATGTTTTTCCAAGTGTAAAGAGAAAAATAGGCATTGCTAAGATAAGAACAAATTCTCATGAGCTCCATAGTGAAACTGGGCATTTCCTAAAACACCATGGGATGAAAGAGTGTGTCACCTTTGTTAAACTAAGAAGGTTGAAGATGAAAATAACTTTCTCTTAGATTTTCTAGCCTATACTCATATTAGATCTCATTTTCAAAATATTTGTCACACTACCAACCTTCCTAACCTCTTAACTCAACAAAAGTATGGTGATCTTTGAAAGCTTCTCTTAATGTTTTTCAAGCATATAAACAAAATTCTAAAGAATCGCAAGTAATAAATTACCCTCTTAAGGTATGATAGACGATCTTAATGGATGCTAATCATCATCAACATCAATATTATATTAATGTAATGTAATATTACTTTAATGTAATATTAAAATAAATGTACAAAAGTATTCATACTGCATTAATAAAGTAAATATCCATTACATAACATAAGTACAAACATTAAATGATTACATTAAAGTAGAAATACATTAATACAACATTTATACATTAATAAATTATTAATACATTAAAAAAAAATATAAAATTATTAATACATTAGTCAAGTAAACATTAAAATAATAAATAAAAAATATTAATAAAGTATTAATACTTTAATAATACATAATTACATAAATATTTAAATACATTTATACTAAATTATAGGATAAGTACATTAAAGTCTTACACTATTACTTTAAAGCATTGATGTAGTAAAAACATTATTCATAATTTAATAATGTATTAATACATTGATGTAAAAATACATCAATCTACTAAAATATGAGTGTGTCGATTAAATAATACTTTAATGATATATACATTAATATATAAAACAAAAAATACATAATATGTAAAAGTATTAAATGTATTAAATAATTAAAATATTTATGTAATCAACAAATTACAGTATTAAAATGTTAATTTAATATATGGTATGAATGTAATGTATTATTTAATTAATATTAAAATATTATTATATTATGTATTAAAGCATTGGTTAATTAATTAATACAATTATAAACTATGAATAAAATTAACAAAATATTAAAATATTACTAATTAATACATTAGTAAAGCATTCATACATAAAAAATATTAAAATCTCAAAAATACAATAATACATTAATAATACATTGATACATTATTACATTGATGTGTGCATACATTAATGTATTAAAAGACTACAAATAATATATTAATGATATATAAATTAATGTATAAAATAAGAAATACATTAATATGTAAAAGTGTTAAATATATTTAATAATTAAAACATTAATGTAATTTACAAATTAAAGTATTAAAACATTAATCTATAATGTAATGTATGAATGCAATATATTAATTAATTAATAATACATATATCCATGAAAAAAAATGTCATTTTATTCATCTCAAGAGACAAAATTACATTGTATACGTGCTTCTAAACAAAAGGATGTGTATGAAAAGATTTTTAAGATTACCACTTGTATACTGGTAAAACAATAATAGATTCTAGGACTTATTAGGTCTTTTTGACTGAAACATCACTAAAAAAACCTATAAATAAGTGAAATATTTTATTTTTTCCGCTTCTTCAAATGATATGAAAATTTTCATTGTCCTCATTTAAGATGAATTTTCTCTGTGTTCGAAGCTGCCGCAACATGTACACACTGCTTTCCTTTTTCTGTAGATATGTTTCATACAACAACTTTGCCAACTGAGGAAGCATATTTTGTAAGAGAGGCTCTCTAACTGTACAATGCATGGTTGTGTTTCCCACGGTTCAGATAATAGCATTGACATAATTTCCATATATATCTGGACATTTTTCATCTCATCGTAGACAATCAATCGTATCATCACTTATTAAAGCGGAGGCAGAAGCAACAGAATTGCAGTTTGCACATGTAGGCTCAAAGGGGGACGAGTAAACATTGGTTGCAAATAAAAGACCTTCAACTTGGGAAAGCGAGAAAAGGGATTAACACATTGAAGAATATAAAACACAACCGCAACCCCCCCTCCCCTTTAAAAAAAAATAAAATTAAATAGGCCCATAAATTTGTTGAAGGCTATTTCTATAAGCAAAGTGAGGATGATTTTTTGGATGTATACACACAACACTTGTAGAGCTAGCTAGTTTCTTCATATCCTATACTATATCTGCTCGCAACTCTATTAAAAATGTTGCCTGGGTTGTTCGAAAGATCCTTTCTCTAGCATACCTCTTCTTTGTTAAATTTTTTAACAACATAAGTGGAATCTTCCCTATATGCAATTGCTTTTCTATTGATGAAAACAAATCTGAATACGTATCAAACAATTGTAGCAACAACATGGAACAATGCAATATTTGTGTAACTTATCCGACATACATGTAGATGTGAAAGTAAAGGAAAAAACTGAATATGAAAAGGTACCATTGCCTTGTCACTGTCTGACTCACAATCCTTTATATGGAAAATGTGTTGCGAGCCAAATTTTCTCGTTGTGTGATAGAAGCCCCAATCGTTCCGATTAGGTAAACATCAGTGCTTTGTGCAAGATGGTTGATAGTCAAGTCCGGGATGAAGCGATATTCTGAACAAAGAATGATATTTTTTTCCACAATGCTTGTTTCGTTCAATGAAATAATTCGATCGCAATCATCACGGTCATATACAGTTTTGGGCAATATATTAAATTTTGTAATGGATATCCCATTACGCAGCAATATCTTTTCTGCATGTTTCTCGACAAGTTGTGGAGGAATAGTCAGTGTCACTGTCATCATGGCGTCTTTGTCTGTCATGTCAACACATATAATGGATCTAATTTTTTTTCCTTGTCCAAGTAGGTGCTATAGACAACCATTATGTCCTCGATGAACACTTGTCCACTTTGGTGGTTGTTCAAGGCATCTGTTGATAGTAATTTGGATGTTACAACTCTATACCTCATGACATTTTTTGAACAGGAAAACTAAAGTAAATGGTAGTGTGCTACAAGTACACGTATAGTTTTTGATGAACTATAGAGCCAGAGTTTTGCAATCAGACCTCTTAGTCTGCGGAACATGCAGAACGTTCGACGTCTCACCTATACTTGTTGATACCTCTTACGAGCTGCAAACCATGTATTGTAGATGGCATCAACATATTCGCCATGCCATAGATGAAT
The DNA here is from genome assembly GCA_009831015.1 of Picea engelmannii. Classification (NCBI taxonomy): domain Eukaryota; kingdom Viridiplantae; phylum Streptophyta; class Pinopsida; order Pinales; family Pinaceae; genus Picea; species Picea engelmannii. Next base: position 155,184 of record ML818366.1, on the reverse strand, counting down.
ATACAACCCAGGAAATCTGTTTAGTAAACATAGTAAGAGCAGAACGTATGCATGTTTACCTTTGGCCTTGTCAGTCTACTGATGTCTGGGATGACTGACTGCTCATGGCCGTGTCACTAGTCCAACTTTTTCTGATGCAAGCATGTGCAGATGAACATTTGGACTAAACAAGCATATGCATTGTATATTGTCCATCGGAACGACAAAAATAACCGAAAAACTATATGCATTTGAATTTTTTAACTAGAGTAATGTTTGACAGTAAATAGGGTGTGAGTGTAGGGCACCATGGCCAATCTGTATATCACGGACCCCCAGAAATGAAGGGAGCAATCTTCAACCTACCAGCCTGGCACCCACAATTGAGAAAGTGGGTAACTATGGAATAATGTAGGAGCAGGACCACATATGTCAAACTGTTATTCCACCAACCGATGCATGAAGGAATTTTCAGAAAGCACACTAAGCAGATGAATTAGAAAACAAAAGGGATAATAGATAATGGGAAAAGTAAAATAGGAATTGAAGAAAGGCCCATTACTGCGAAGTGATCATTTTCAAGTCTAATATTATATACCCCCACCCGGTTTGTATATTTAGTTTACCAACACACTTGGTATACCTTTTCAAAGATTGCACCATAGAATCCTCTGCTATTTCACAGAAGAAGTCATCTCCCTATCCAAGCAACCTGTTTTTTCCAAGGCAGCAACGTTGAAGATGCAATGGACATGAAGGCAAGTTAGTATGAAGACAAACATCTAAAAGAAAAAGAAACAGGTCTATTTACCTGACAAAGAGTCCTTTTTCTGTCTAGCCATTCTATTTGTTTAAATGTAGCAATGTAGCACAAACACAACACACATGAACTAGCTTAGTATGATGCATGTAACCAAGATAACTTACCATATAGGAAGACACACAACTAGTTTAACATATATATAGACCATAAATGAAATACAGAACAACGCAATATGAAACAAAAATACAAACATGCACCTTTCTATATCCTCTTCAGCCACTGCAGTCAAGACTCCCTCCTTTTTGCCAGCTACTCTGTTTGTTTCAGTGTGGGAATGCAAAAAATTCAATGAACATCAATGGAAGATTGTATTCATCGGAGAACAAGAAATATGTACATACAACAAAAATGACTGAATGAAAAGTCTAGAAAGGCGTAAACACGAACCTTTTCACTTCTCCATCCATGGTTGTAAACGTGTAGATCTTTTTTTCCATGCCAAAAATATATTACAAGCAACAAAATATCACGCAATTTCATGGCCATAGCTAAACAATTTCTTGTTTTCCCTGGCAATTTATCCAGATATGCCCTTTAACCATGTTCTTGATCCTCTACACAAACTATTGTGCCCAAGATACAAGTTCTCAGTTTTCCATGGAAAACTGCCCAGACATGCTTCGAGACATGAAAATATGATCTTGTGGAATCTTTGTTGCACATATCATATCTCAATCACAACACAAATTGTATCATGTACACACCAGTCTATGTAGAGGACAAAGAACATGAAATGTGATATTCACACATCTGACCATACATGGTTTATAAATGTAGCCTTCATACATATGTTTTATTCCAACAAAAAAGTAGTGGATATTGTAACTTCACATGCAATCCTTGCACAATTTTGCATCCAACTATTTTCTTTCATGGCAGGACTGGAGCAGCAACAAAATCTCATAGAATAACAGATATCGGCCTTGAAAAACATGGAAAATAACACAAATGCATGTCGACTCGTGGGTGAAGGCACTGAACACCATAAAGCACCCCAAACAAACAATAACAATCCCAAAAAAAAGAAAAAAGAAAAAAGAAAAGCTCCAACAACCGTCATTGCACCCCAACCCTGTAAGGCGGAATCAAACAAAAGAAAACAACAAGGACCAAACCAACGAGAAAACACTAACAAGTTGAAATGCACCCCAGGGCCCCAAAGAACAAACCCCGGGCAAGCAAACATAACCAACAACCCACAAACCAAAGAACCAACAAAAACCACCGAGCCAATGAATAATATATATGCATCTCCAATGATTACAAAACTACACCCCAAGCACAGAAGGAACCAGAAACATACAAGGAACATGCGACTACAAATAAGAAAACATTCTACTTGCAATCTGCAAACACTGAACAACAAACAAGGAATACAAAATGAAACTATGGCATCCAAACTTAATCTAAAACAATGAAATGCAGAAGCGCAGGTTGAATCGTGAGCGAAACAACAACAACCGGCAACCAAGAAACCAACGAAGAAGAATCACTCACCGAACGAGTAAACAATGTATCTAGCTTCAATGGCAGAACACGGATGAAACATACAATAGCTATTGAATTCGCAGCGGACAAACAAGACTGTACAGTTCCTGTATAGAAAATTTCGAGGAAAAAGGAACTCCGAGAAGCGTATTTACATAAGTCTAAGGACTTCGTGGTATGCAAACATTTAAGTTGTTACGGGTGTTGGAGGACATCGTGTCATGTAAATATTTATGCTGTTAGGCCTATTGAGGCATATCGAAATAAGTGTCCATACATTTCAACAAATATACATCCGTTAAAGACGCTATACAGTTTGGAATTCTCAATCACTATAAAGCTTGGATATCAAAACATTTCAATATGCTTAGTACACATCATAACCTACAGATATATTCGGATAGCAGAAAATGCTAATACAAACATTCAAATTAATGCTAGCATTAATGGACCTTCAACCAATATAGAGGAAAAATATATGATTAAAAAATACTATCTACGAGAAAAACTTTGGATATGTTGCCATATGGTACATTGGGAATAGCGAAGCGGGCAATAACACCTCCAATCTCTTATCCAATTAGAGTAGTACATATATTTTATGTGCTTTTAATTCCATAGCTCCAACAATAGGTATTGTGCAAATATTTTGGGTCAAAGGACAAACTAATATGTAGTCAACCCATTATCGATTGCTATAGTCCTTCTATGCCTACGAGAGGGACTAATAATAAAAAATTTCCAACCCAAAATATATTACTTTATATATATATATATTTATATATCAGTGCATTCCGCTTTGACAAGGTTACTTTTATAAAGAATTGCAAGTAATCACTTACCCTCTTAATGTAGGATAGACCAATTAGGTCTTAATGTATGTTAATCATCATCATCATCATTATATATATATATATATTATTATATATATATATAATATATATATATAATGATGATGATGATGATTAACATACATTAAGACCTAATTGGTCTATCCTACATTAAGAGGGTAAGTGATTACTTGCAATTCTTTATAAAAGTAACCTTGTCAAAGCGGAATGCACTGCTATTCAAGGCGAAAGAGTTTGGGGATTCTGTGTGAAGTGGAAGTGGGAGTCATGGCCTTGTCCCTGAAGAGAAACAACACCAGCCATTTCCAGATTTGGTGGCCAGAATATTTGCTGAAATTTTACTGAGGTCACAGGTTAGGGTTTGTGCAAATAGGATCAACGGACTGGACTGATCGAAGAAACAATCTGTTGATCCGGTTTTAGCAGCCGCTGGTGGGTTTATTGAGCAGTGTACTGGACAGAGCCATTTCTCTCTTATTATTATGTGTATTTGAACCGGGATTTTGAGTAGTCAGGGCACTTCTGAAACCCTTTTTCGGTAGACAGAACAAAGATCACCACTTCTAAACTGATCCTTAGAGTGCAGTTGCCAGTCCAATTTGCCCAGTTGCCCCGATTATTAGTTACACATGTCAGTTACTCCACCTGCTCACATGGTTGATTGTTTTACAATGGGAGTTTGATTTGTTCGTTGGTGTGGTCTGTTTATTGAACCCTAAAGAGGCCTGTGTGGTGAAGCCCGATCTCTTGCAGATTTATTGACTAGTAGATTGGACCGATCTGAGAAAAATCTTTTAAGCACATAGTAGATGCTATGCATATCGAGGAGGAGTTGAGGGAGTGACGAGTTGAATTCTTCGGCAGCAGCTAAGTCGATTGGTTGGTCCAAAATCTTTTATTGCGGTGTAACGGATCTCTGTCTATGGTGTAATTGAATAGATCTCTGCGGTATTGAACCTTTTTCTCTCTCTGTCATAAGAACCCTAGAACTCTTCTCAAAATTGAACAGATTTCTCTCTGGAATGTGGGTATTGACCATTCTTTCTCTCTACTGTGTAATTGAACAGATCTCTATGTGGGTAACTGATATTTGTGGTTTTGAAAATATATTCCCTCCTTGGTGCAATTGAATAGATCTTTGTGGTATTGATCAGAAAAGACTCAATGCACCGGAGAAAAACCAAGTCGTGAGAAGTTAGGGTTATGCAAAGATTGATAAATATTGTTGCTGGCAAGAAAAGACAAAGGTACTAAGTAACAATGCAGAATTCAATCCAGCTTGTAAACTACTCATTGGACTCACTCTCTCTTGTTAAATATATTGTACCCTCAACAGACTAACCTGTACTCGACAGTTGTACTTTCTATTTCTATCTTGCTTGAGCATATATAAGCTCAGCTATTTCCTATTGTTTGTATCTCTTCAGAACTCTTCAGTACTTCAACTTACTTCAGTTCTGTTCTGTACTTCTTCATACATTTGTATATACTATTCTTTTCTCTCTGCATTTCTCTGTGCTTCACAATTTATCATGGTATTAGAGCTACAATGGTAAGCCTCTTTACACAGTCCGGAGAGCCACACGATCCACACAGTACAGAGCTTCACAGATCTTGAGATCATGCGACACACACTTTTCACAAAGCTTGGAGAGCTGTTCGTAAGACTCTCTAAAAGTTCACCGTGAGAAGCTAGCGGAGGAAGCAGAGAACGCAGAAGAAGAAACCTGGACAATTTTTTCTAAGAACCGTCAAAGAATGACGCAGAAGAGCTGTAGAATGAGAAATGTTTAAAGAACTTGAATATTTCGCTTTGAATTCATTAAAGATTCAAGCAGAAGGTAGAATTGTTTAAAGATTCTAGGAAATCGCTCTCATCTGTCAAAGATTCAAGCAGATCACGAAGAAATCGTGAAATTCTTTCAAATCATTGAAAGATTCACGAATCTTTCTTCCACAGGTGTAAAGAACGCATCTTAGGCACAAAGAACAACCACTGAAGCCATGAAATTCGTCCTGTTAATGGTTCCAAGGCAGGAAACTAGTCCAGAAGGGACCAGGAGAGCACGAAAAGGGCGAAAGCATTTCAGCCATCAGATCTTGCGCACAGGCCCGACAACCATTAGATCAACAAGAAGTTGCACGATGATTAGTCGTCTGGAGCACACAAAAGGACTTTTGGCTTGAATAAATACTGACGTCATCTTAACCGTCCATCAAGAGACACGTGGCGAGATCCTATTCCATCGCAAAATCGGGAATCGGGAGTTGGATGAGCAAAGGAAACTTCTCTCCAAAAAATCTGATACGCGATATCACAAAATCCCGAGAAGTCTTGTAAGCCATCCATCTTAGAGGACAGGTGGCAGTGGATCAACGCACCGTTGGCATTTCAGAATTCGGGGTTTCAAGTTGTCAAAGGATTTTGACATCACAACTCGCAAAATCGCGATACGCAAAATCTCGATAAGATCTCAGCCGTCCATTTTGACCGGACACGTGGCAGACATCGAGGCCACCGTCAGCGTATCGACATTCAGCGTTTCCACTTGACAGACACATTGTGTCAACGGAGCATTGCAAGTCGCGATATCCCAAGGAGGCATCAGGACCGTCCATCTCTCTTGGACGCGTGGCGTAAATCCAGGGACTCAGCAATAGTTCCGACTAGGAAAGGGCAATCGACAAATCGGGATTCGGTAAATCGTGAATCTTGAGGACAAGAAACTCAAGCATTTCAAAACTCCGAACCCCGAAATCCCAACAAGAGGTAAACTCCGTCGTGGGATCCAACTGACGTCATCTAGTCAAACGAGTCAATCGGCGCATCAGCATTTCGTGGATCCTGGAGAAAAGAGGTCTAGGACATAACATATCGCGAAATCGTGAGAAGGGATCATGACCGTCCATCAATTGAGGACGCGTGTCGCAGATTGAAGCCATCGGGAAAAATCCCGACTGGACAACGCCATCGAAAAATCGACGATCGCGGAATCAAGGAGACAGAAAACCTCGACATCATAAATCGTGAAATCTCGATTCGTGATATCTCGATAAGATCTGGACCGTCATATCTGAGGAAGATCTAGACCGTTGAAAAGTCCAAAGGCGAATTTTCGCGTTTCGGCATTTTGAAAGACAAAAGAATGAGAAAAACCCATAGTGCCTTAACATTAAAGCGCGTGGTCACATTTCAAGGAGACCAAAGGCCACTTCAAGCCTGATAAGCTCCCATCGGCCATCGACAAATTGACATTTCTGAGATCGGAGGTAAATACAAATTTTTCCCTCTATTTTTTTTGCAATTTTTTTTTTGAAATGGCATCATCTAGCAACCTAGGACCAACTCAGGGTCCGATTCTTCTGGGAAAGAATTACGAATTTTGGTCTCTTTGCATGAGGTCGTTCTTGCAAGCACAAGAGTGATGGGAACCAATGGATCTTGGCTATGTAGAACCAGATCCAGCTGCCCTCACTGCCATGACAAATGCCCAGAGAATTGCTCAGGCAACTCTGAGGACAAAAGAAAACAAAGTGAAATTCTGGATACAAAATTCGGTGGATGATTCGATTTTTTCAAAAATCACAGGTGTTGGTACTTCCAAACAGGCCCGGGACATCCTCAAAACATCCTACCAAGGAAATGATAGGGTAAAAATAGTTAAAATGTAGTCCTTGTGGACACAATTCGAGACTCTTAGGATGACAGAGTTCGAAACTATAGATCAGTTCATGACCAGAGTCATGGGGATCATCAACCAGATTAGACTCATTGGTGAAACCATCACTGATCAATGAATAGTTGAGAAAATTCTCAAAAGTTTACCCAAGAAATTTGAAATTGTTGTAACAACCATCCTTGAATCCAAGGATTTGTCAAGATTTTCAACAGATGAACTAATTGGTTCTCTGGTGACACATGATACAAGACTACATCTCACAGATGAGTCAATCTCAAATGCCTTCCAATCTCAATTCTCATTTAGAAGAGGGAAAGGCAGAGGAAGAAGTAGAGGAAGAGGGAACAACCAGAGTAACCCTCATACCAGTGGAGGAAATAGACAACAATATCCCACTCAGAACTTCCAAGATCACAAAAATCAACAACAAAATCACCATCAGAATTTCCAGCCTCAAAGAGGCAGAGGGAGAAGGTCGAATGACAAATCCAACATTCAATGTTTTTATTGAAAAAAGTATGGGCACTATGAATCTGAATGCAGGAAGAAGAAGGAAGATCAACTCTCAGGCAGAGAACATGTGTCAAATCACACGGGAGAAAACTCAGGAGGTATGTTTCTCTCATGCCACAAAACTGAACAATAACCTAAAGATCTTTGGTTGTTGGACAATGGATGTAGCAATCACATGACAGGTAACAAATAATTACTTTCCTGCATTGATTCATCAATATCATCTGATATTACACTTGGAAATGATCATTTAGTCAAAATTCAAGGAAAAGGAACTCTTCCTATTCTTATTAAACAAAATGTAAAGAAAGACATATGTAATGTCTATCATGTTCCAAAATTGAAACATAACTTGTTAAGTGTAGGACAACTCATTGAAAAAGGTTACAAGGTACTTTTTGAGGGAGTATCTTGCAAAATCTATGATAGAAAACCCAGCAGAAAATTGATTTCTGAAATCTATATGACTCCCAATAGGATGTTTCCCCTCACCCTCAGAACTGCAAATCTGAGTCAACCTTATGCACAGAGTGCATCAACCCTAAATGAAACAATGATTTGGCATACAAGATTTGGACATCTACCATTTCAGAGTCTAAGTCTTCTTCAGAAAAACTCCATGGTCAAAGGTCTACCTATCTTTAAAGAGCAAATTCCCCCATGTGAGTCTTGAATACTTGGAAAACACAAGAGAACTAGTTTTCCACAGTATTCCAATCAAGCCAAATAACATCTTGAACTTGTTGACACTGACCTATGTGGACCAATGCAAACACAGTCAATAGGTGGTAGTTTTTATTTTCTAACGTTTATTGATGATTTCAGCAGGAAAATTTGGATCTATTTTCTTAGACACAAGTCTGAAACATTTACAAAATTCAAAGACTTCAAGGCAGAATCTCAAAAACAGAGTGGCAAATTTCTAAAGGTACTCAAGTCAGATGGAGGAGGAGAATACAACTCCAGAGAATTTGCAAATTTCTGCAAATCTCAAGGCATCATCATGCAAGCCACAACAAGGTATACTCCACAATAGAATGGAGTGGCTGAAAGAAAAAATCAGACCATCATGAATATGGAAAGAACACTTCTTAAAGAAAAACACTTGTCAAATACTTTTTGGGCTGAAGCAATAGCATGCTCAGTTTATCTTCTGAACAGATCACCAACCACCAGTCTATAGATGAAAGTCCCCCAAGAAGCATGGAGTGGGACAAAGCTCAATGTAGCTCATCCAAGGACATTTGGATGCATAGCATATGCACACGTACCTTCCAAATTAAGGAAGAAGCTTGATGATAGAAGTGAAAAATGTATTTTCATTGGATACAATGAAACCTCTAAAGCTTACAGGCTTTACAATCCCATCACCAAGAAATTAAATCTTAGCAGAGATGTACAATTTTTGGAAAACCAATTCTGGGTTGATTCAGAAAACCAACAAGTGGACAGTCAAAATCCATTGCTTCAAAGTTCTGAAAACACAGGAAGTTCAGAACATAAAGTACCTCAACCCATTCTTCAAAGAATGCAAGTCCAGGGACAACCAGATAACTCATAGGATAAATCAAATTCTAGCAGAGGATCATTCTTTGAACCATAGAATCAGAGAACTCGAAGTTTGAGAGAAATCCATCAGTAGTTGGATGACTTTGAGCAACATAATCTTTTTGCTCTAATGTCATGTCAACCTACATCCTTTAAGGAAGCAACCAAGGAGCCACATTGGGTTCAAGCAATGAACCAAGAAATTGACTCCATTGAGAAGAACAAGACATGGGATCTTGTTGATTTTCCAAGACACAAAAAGAGTATTGGTGTCAAGTGGGTGTACAAAACCAAACTAAATGAAAAAAGGCAGATTGAAAAGCACAAGGCAAGACTTGTTGCCAAAGGATTCTCACAACAACTAGGTACTGATTATGGTGAAACTTTTGCTCCAATAGAAAGATTAGACACTGTAAGAACTCTATTGGCCATAGCATCACAACATAAATGGCAAGTATACCAGATGGATGTCAAGTCAACATTTCTAAATGGATTTTTAGAAGAAGTTTATGTCGATCAACCACCTGGATTTGAAGTCCAAGAACACCCAACCAAAGTGTATCGGTTGAAGAAAGACTTGTATGGCTTAAAGCAAGCTCCAAGAGATTGGTACAACAGAATTGACACTTACTTGATCAAAAGTGGTTTCAGCAGAAGCCAAAATGAACCAACACTTTATACCAAAATAGATCAACACGGTAAAATACTAATTTTATGTTTATATGTTGATGACATGATTTACACAGGAAATCTAGAGCTCGCAGATTTCAAACATGCCATGCAATCTGAGTTTGAGATGACAGATCTTGGCATAATGAAATATTTTTTAGGAATTGAGGTTCATTAATCAGCCAAAGGCATATTTGTCTGTCAGCAAAAGTATGCAACAGACATCATCAAATGGTTTCGCATGGAAGGATGCAATCGCGCAGAAACACCCATACCTTTAGGCACAAAATTAAGCAAGAATGATGAAGGTCCCACAGTGGATTCTAATTTATAAAAAATTTTAGTAGGAAGCTTGTTGTATCTTACAATAACTAGGCTTGACATCATGTATGCAGCGAGCCTTGTTTCCAGATTCATGGAATCACCAAAAGATTCTCATTGGAGAATGGAAAAACGAATATTGAGATATGTTGCAGGAACTCTCAATTTCGATTTATGGTACACTAAATCTGATAGTAATCAACTCTCTTGTTACACAGATAGTGACTTTGCAGGGAGCCTAGATGACAGGAAAAGCACATCAGAATATGTTTTTCAACTGGGCACGGACCTGATTTCATGGGCATCGAAGAAGCATCCAATTGTATCCATATCTTCTATAGAGGCAGAGTATGTAGCTGCTACCTCAGCTTCTTGTCAAGTTGTATGGCTAAGAATATTATTGAAAGACATGTCACACAAAGAAAAGGATTCAACTCCTATCTTCTGTGACAATACATTAGCAATTGCATTATCCAAGAACCATGTGTTTCACAAGAAAAGTAAACACATTGACACTCGGTTTCATTTCATACGCAAGTTAGTCAATAATGGTGACATTGCACTACAATTTTGTGGTTCTAGAGATCAACTTGCTGATATCTTCACCAAGCCACTAGGAAAGTCAGTTTTTGATTTCTAGAGACAACACTTAGGCATAGTCAGTGCTGTTGATTGTAACTGTTGAGTCTAAGAGGGAGTGTTAAATATATTGTACCCTCAATAGACTAACCGTACACTGCCAGCTGTACTGGACAACTGTACTTTCTATTTCTATCTTGCTTGAGCATATATAAGCTCAACTATTTCCTATTGTTTGTATCTCTTCAGAACTCTTCAATAATTCAACTTACTTCAGTTATGTTTTGTACTTCTTCATACATTTGAATATACTATTATTTTCTCTCTGCATTTCTCTGTGCTTTACAATTTATCATCTCTACCATTTTTTGTGCTTATAGGTCAAAGGTACTGAGTAACAATGGAGAATGAAATCCAGATTGTAAACTACTCAGACGACTCACTCTCTCAGTACCAATTTTTTTGTTCACCTCCCCTGTAGGGAGACTTAGAGACTAAGTCTTCTATCATTTTGAGGAGCTTATGGGATAATTCTTCACTGAATAACACCTTAGAAAAGGGGGTTGGGTACTGAGATGATGATGTATTGTCTAACAATCAGGGTCCCATTGGTTTAGAGGGAGATCACATTTATCCTAACAATGCTTTTTTGCCTTCCATGTTGGCATCGTAGTGTAGTTCCATGTGAATGCTTTTACTTTTGGGTGCTCGACAGAGGAATGGTTACTCACAATCTCGATACAGGTCTAGGAATTCTGGGGAGAAATTAGAAGTTGTAGAGTTGCAAAGTTGCCCAATATCTCCACTTGTAGGAAATAAAGAAGCATAATGATATCTAGAGGAGGAGGAGTCTCCTTGGTGATAGAAGGATATTATCCTAATGAGATCTAGAGGAGGAGGAGTCTCCTTGGTGATTGATAAGGAAATTAGTGTAAACTAGATAGTATGTTGGTTGAATAGTGACTGGTAACTATTGTGGCTATCGAGTCTATATACTTTCCATAAATTATTAGATTGAATAGGAATGGACACTTCTTATTGGCTACTGGCCCTATAATCTATTTTTTGTTCCATCATTGGTTGGTGAGATTTTATTTTCAAGAGAAAGGATGATGCCCTCTAAAATTTTAAGGCTTGTTGGTTTATGGATAAGAATATCTGATCTATTAAACCATGGCACCCATTTTTGGTATCTCTTGAAGAATTTGAAGTATGGGCTGAATTTATAAAACTATACATCTAGTTCTTGATGGTCTATGACTCTTATTCTGGTTGAAATTGATATTCAATAGCGTTTGTTTGAATCCATAGAACTTGTGGTGGGTTACCATTCTTATAATCAAATCTTCTATTACTTAAACATCCCTTTCAAATGTGTGCACTTCCATAATTAAGGACATGTTGTGTAAGACTTCAAGGAAAACTTTTAGAAGAAAGTGTCTAAAGTTAAGGTAGTGGAAGTGGTGGTAGTTTGTGGAACTACCCTTACTTCATCTATTCATATTGAGAACCCCAAAGAATAGGATGGATTGGAGGAGAATTCTAGGCACAAGTGACAAGATAAAAAAAAATTACAAGGGGGTTTCTAAGTATCTAAGGATTTGGTAGTGGGGGACATGTCCATCTCATTAACTATTGATTCAAAATAGTTGGAGGTTAGAAGTGATATTGCTACAATCATCCGAGGAGATACTTTACTATTTCTCAATGAAACAAGTTGGTTGGACACTATCTAGAAGAAAGGACCAACTTAGAGTAGGAACTACCCACAAGGTGCTTCCTTCATGAAAATATTAGTTGTTAATATGTGAGGCTTTGGGTAGGCTAAAAAAATCTCAAACGTATGGTGGAGTTGGACAACCTAGATGTAATTATGATTCAATGAACTAAGGAAATGAGATCCTTTGGTCCT
>ML818366.1:128252-142721 GCA_009831015.1 Picea engelmannii | reverse complement strand
ATCACCATATCCAACAAAGATAAGTCTTTTTGATTTTGGATCTAATTTAGAACGCTGATGTTTTGGAATTAGAGCATAGGCATCACAACCAAAAACTTTAAGATTAGAATAATTACAAGGGTGACCTGTCCATACCTCCTCAGAAATTTTGCATTCTATTGCTATTGATGGTGATCGATTCACCAGATAACAAGTTGTAGCCACTGCTTCTACCCATAGTTCCTGCTGCAAATTAGTGTTACTAAGCATACTCCTTGCTCTTTCTAGAAGAGTCATATTCATGCGTTCAACAACTCCATTTTGCTGAGGAGTATAGGTAGTGGTTTTATGTCTATCGATCCCAAATTCCTTGCAATAATTCTCAAACTCTATTGAAGTAAATTCACCACCATTATTTGTTCTTAAACATTTAATGGATCTACCAATGCTCTTTTCCACTAAAGTTCTAAACTGCTTGAAAACTATAAATACATCAGCCTTACTCTTTAACATATAGATCCACACTTTCCTAGAGAAATCATCTATAAAAGTTACAAAATATGATGATCCTCCATATGAAATAGTAGGGGATGGTCCCCAAACATCAGAATGGATATAGTCTAGGATTCCTTCACTGGTGTGTCTTCTGGTTTTAAATCTCTGCCTACTTTGTTTTCCATAAACACAGTGCTTGCAGAAATCTAACTTTAAAGACTTTAGACTAGGAAGCAACTTGCGATCAGTTAATACCTTTAATCCTTGTTCACTCATATGACCCAACCGTTGATGCCACAGTCGAACATAATCACTGTCGCTCTCAGATACCGCTGTCGCATGATCTGATTCAGTCCTCCCTTCTAACAGAAACAAGTTACCAATGTTCTTTGCTTTCATAACGAGTAGAATTCCTTTGTAGACTTTCATAACTCCACCTTGAACAATGGTATTATAGCCTCCTTTGTCTAAGACTCCCAAAGAGATTAGGTTCTTGCTAAGATCAGGTACATGTCTTACATCAGTTAGTTTTTTAACAGTTCCATCAAACATTTTAATTCGGATGCTACCAATCCCCACAACTTTAGATGAAATATTATTACCCATGTAAACAACTCCATCATCTATAGACTGGTAACTAAATGATCCCATGATGCGAGCAAAGAACATAATAAAGTAATTGCCTTATCTTCGGATTCAAATTTCACACCCATGCTATTCAACTGGACTAAAAGAGTATTGAAAGTATTTAGATGATCAGCAATTTTCGTACCTTCCTTCATGCGCAAACTATACAGTTGTATTTTCAGAAAGATCCTGTTTGTCAAGGATTTCGTCATGTATAAGCTTTCTATCTTTGACCACAAACCGACTGTTTTCTTCTCTGTAACAATGTTGAACAGTACATCGTCGTCCAAACACAGGCGTATGGCACTCAGTGCTCTCGCATCCATCTCATCCCAGTCTTCGTCTGTTATGGACGCGGGCTGCTTTGCTTTTCCCAAAAGCGCCTTCACCACACCTTATTGCATGAGCAGATCGTGCATCTTAGCCTTCCAGATCTTGAAATTGTTCTTGCCATTAAACTTTTCAATTTCAAACTTTGCACTCTGCATCTTTTTCATTAGAGGAAACATAAAAAGAAACAAACACCACTGTTCACTATTTGTAATATTCAAGGCCCCCCCCCTTTTTTTTTAAAATGTGAAATAATCTTGTGTAATTTTCAAAAAGGAAAATTACATACATTCACCTTAAAAAAAAAATTTAATAAAAAAATTCACCTTATTCCTCCACCTTAATTCCTTCACCCTTCATCCTCCATCATTCCATATTATATTTGAATTCTCAAATATAATAAAACCTTTAGTACTTTTGAAAAATGTAAAAGTAAAAAACCTTCAATACTTTACACTTTAATATCTTTCAAAAATGTAAAAAAGGTATGGATTTGAGTTTTGAAAAACTTCATACGAATGCACCTTTAATATTTTCCAGCGCATGAATTTTTCAGTGCTCCGTGGGAGGGTATAGAGGCGTGCTTAACCAAAATCTGACGTTTCCTTTAGCCGGTAAGGTGAGCGCTGGCTCCCTCACAATGCTCCCTGTGAAAAACCCAGCATATATCAATTAAGCAGCGCGCCTGTATACTTGGTCTCCAGCGTCGGCGCTCCTGTGCAAGTCTTTGCCAAGCGCTGATGCCAAAAATGAGAAATTCAACAGCGATTTTAATGCGGCCTCGACTTCTTCCAGTCTACGTCCTCCTCAGTTGTGTCCTCCTCAGCTCCTTAGCTCTTGGCTCTGATACCACTTGTTATAATTTGCAAGTGCGGAAACACAAATTACCATAAGACAATCAATACATGCAGACAGAGAACACAACAAACATCAATTTACGTGGTTCACCCAAATGTTGGGCTATGTCCACCAAGTGCAGGTATCAATTATCTTATTATTCAGCTAATGGAGATTACAGTCAGATCTCACTCCTCTCAGACACACTCACAGCCTCTACGGACATACAAATTTATAGCAATGTATATTAGAAACTGACTATTAAATGTAATCTCATCCATATTTTAACTTAGGTGCATTGGTTACAACCAATCCTGGTTTGATCTCACCCATATTCTAACTTGGTTGCATTGGTTACAACCAATCTTGGTTTATAGGATCTAAAATCCTATTCACGGATGAGTTGTTGTCACCGTTTCCAACAATAATTACTTGGATGCAAGATTTTAATGAAAATGTAGGTTATAATTTTATTATTTAAATTTAAATTTGAATGTCTATATAATAATAAAGATGATTAAATTTGATTATATCAGTCTAATAATTAATTGATTATAGATTATATAGACATTAATCTAAGACGATTAATGTTTAATTGACAAATTTAACTATATACAATATGGATAGCTTTAAACAATTACAAGAATAAAAAGATATTTTAATAATCCATAATAAGAGAGATCTATACACTAACAATCATGAAATGAAATAGTCATAGTGTAAATTTTTTCTTACATATAATGTTATTATTATACAATATTGACAACTTCAAAAAAATTACAAGTATAATGGTGTGAAAGACATTTTCAATAATCTAGAATGGGAGAGATCTATACTCTAACTTCCATGAAAAGACAAATATATTAATCTTTTAAATTTTTTCTTACATATTATGTTATTACTAGTAACAATCACATTTAAATAAAAAACAGTTGGGAAAGGTGTCAATTTTCACCCTTTAAAATTAGAGTATATCTACCACTTTTTACTTAAATGTGGTTGTTGCTAGTTGACTAAAGCATGGGTGGGTGTAACCATTATTGTATTAATATATTTTAAATGTAATTCTTAATTAATAATTCTTTTTTTTTTTAATGTAAAAAAAGGTGTTACCTGCTATATTATATTGACAAAAAATACATAGCATTACTGTTGCCACCAAATGTGCTGCCATTTTACTGGAAACCAACACAGTTTGGGGCAAGTATGTTGTTTCTAGGAGAAGAAGCCAAAATACTGTTTTGTCAGCTGTCCTTCCTAAGGAAAACCAGGACAGATGGGACAAATGGCAATATATCATCTTGACACTGAACAACAAGATTGAAAACCAGACTAAAATAGACAAACTCAAATACCCAGTGACCAGTTTCCCTTGTCCTCCTTCCACGTTGCTTTGGCCTGAATGAAAAATGACTGGGCCCACATTGGACATTCGCAATTCATTAGGGCCTTGGAATAAGTGTTTTGGAGCAAATCCAAGCGTTGTCCCATGAGGCAGGCTCGCTGCTCTTGATCTGCCATTTGTCCTTGGATTTCAAACACTAGATCTAGGTGTGCCACGCGGAGGAGTGGTGCATGCATTCCTTTCGCGCCTGCCTCGCTTGAGGTACCAGTTTTCACTTCTACATAGGCCTCATCCTTGTCCCTGGTTGCGATGTATGTGTGGTGCACCATTACCACACAGGTTCTCTGCACTTCCTCGACGTAGCAAGTTGGGATATCCTCACAGAGCCTGCCCCTTGTCTTGTCTCTTGCTTGAGGCTCCAGGGAAGTAGTGGTGTCATATGAGCATGGTATTTCCTCTATATAGTAGGTTGGGAAGTGCTCTTCAAGATTTCCCCTCAAGCTACTTCTAGCTTGAGTATCAGGATCAATTGTAGGATTTTCTTCTCGCTTAATGTCTGTGGGATGCCAATTATCCAGAGTTGGTGGGGTCTGAGCTCTTTTCTCCATCCCATACTCAATTACTGGAGAATGGGGTGCGAGGCGAGCGACCCTTGCTCTATGTCGAAGAATAAATTTTGAATAGAGTTGTCTCTATCCCAAAGAATAGAGTTTGTCAAGCCGACCAGCATCGAGGCTTGCCTCGCTCCCTAGGCATAGTGGAGGAGGCTTGAAAATAAGACTCACCCAGACTTGACACGACATAGCAAAAAAAACACCTGAGCTTACAAACGGTGGGGATTTTCAGAGCAGGAATGATCCGGTTGTGTCCAGACCTCTTTGCTTTCATCTTTTTGTGGGACAGCCTCTTTCACATGAGGGAAAAGTCTGTCATTCAGATGTTGGTTGTAATGGCCTGCTTCCATAATTAATGTTGAATAGATGAGGAGCGACCTACAGCTTTTAAACCTTGGCTTAATGCTATGCCTAGTGGAAGTATTGCGTTACTTGTCACACCATCCATGGCTTAATTAATAATTGTTAATCAATAGTTTATAATTAATTACTTTTTAATAATCAAAAAATAATTATTATCAATTAATAAATTGTTTATAAAAAAATAAATATTTTATAATCAATTATTTATTATTATTTAATAAACACATACGTAATTAATTTCATTGAGAACAAATTGGTAAAAATTGCAACTTTCACAAATATCTAAGTTGGATCCCAAGAAGTTCTAGAGACCAATTCTAAACAACAATACGAAAGAAAATAATACGATTCCATTAAGAGATTGAAATTCCTACCTTAAAATTCTTTACAGTTCATATTTTCCATACAAAGGATGAAGTTTTTTCTTTGGATGACATAGACTTCGAGGTTAAGCGATTTGCAAATGGGAAAGATAAGGACATTGAAGGCTACCAAGTTGAAAATTTTAAAATTGGAGGGCCTATCCAAATCCCTCACATACACAAGCTCTTCAATTTAGTAGTCAAGAAGGGTTTCCCTACACCATGGATTCAAAGCCTCTATGATATCAAACAACGTCGATTTTAATTATTATCTCTATTATTGTTTTTTTAAGTTAGAATTTTAATTATCTTTCCAAAAAGACAAATTGGTCGAGTGGCCAAAATTCAATTATAAGTCCTTATTAGTTTTATGAAGTAAACACATTTGGAAAAGGGGGAGACGTTGAAGCATCTATTAAAATAGAGATTTAGGAATCCAAAGGGTTTGACCAAGTGGCAACATGTTGAGACAAGTTGTAGAGTTAACTTAACTTCAAAAAGACACATTTCATATTTATAGGAGAATCTGTGAATAGGTGTAAAGTTGAATCTAAAAGGTGCAAAAGGATCAATACAATTGTCACAAGTCCTAGGAAAAATAAAACAATTCATGACAAGGGAATGAGATTTTTTTCCCAAGGGAGACCAATTGGATAGCTAAGAAGGGTTATGCGCAAAATGGCTTGACAGGTACAAATTCTACGAAGATTACTCATAGCACTTCAACTCATATTTTTGCAAGAGGCCACATAGGAAACCCATTTGATTCTGAACTCATCTCGGGTGTCTTAGAGGTAACAAAGACTCTAGTATAAGGTTGGGAGGAACACAGACTTCAACGTGTGGTTTCCCCAAAGTTTCATGTTTTATTATTGTTATGAATATGCTTGATCTTACTATGTTTTTATTGTGTGTTATTAGCATAAATAAACTGTATCAGAAAGCAAGTGTGATGCATGAGCATCGCCTTCACAGTAAAAAAAAGCATGTAGGAAAAGGAATTACATCTCAACATTCGCGATTCGCTGGGGCCTTGGAATAAGTGTTAAGGAGCAAATCCAAGCGTTGTCCCATGAGGCAGACTTGGTGCTCTTGATCTGTCATTTGTCCTCGAAGTTCAATGGTGCCACCCTGCTCTCATAGCAGGGGACTGCCTCCACCAGGACCTTCTTTCTCTTAATGGCCCGAAGAGTCAATGCTCTCCCGACTCCCCTCAGGAGCCTTTGTTCCCATAGGTTACTCCTTCGCGGAACTATGCTAGCGTTTCGGGAGATCGGGTCTCGTGATATCGCGAAACTTGCAACACACCTCCTAGCAGCCGAACGCCGAGATCCCGATTCCCGATGATCAGTAGTCAACCTTGGGTTATCGCTACTCACGATTCCGAAGACCTGCTCTTCCAACCCGTGAACTCCGAACACGCGATGCCACGTGTGATACCCCACACAACCTCCGTAGGACCCGTCGTGACTCGCACTCTCGCGGTCCCTCCGTTCTCCCTTTAGTGCCGAAATCGCCGAAGTGCCGAGACTCGTTTCTGCCCGTTCTTGAAGACTTCTTCCTTCAAGAAGTTCAAGTCATCGATTCTCTTCCTCTTGAAGAATCCTCGGCTTTCCCACCTTTGTCCTATGTAACTGAACCAAAAGTGATATCCCTCCTGCGCTTTTGGTCCTCTGACTCCTTTAGAGAACTTTCGAACACTCTCTCTCTGTACTCGACTTCAACCTTCACCAACCCTCTATGGCGCTGAAGATTTTCAGAATCTGTGCACTCACAGTCACAGCTATTCCAACCTCCCCTTCTCAGACTTTCTACTGAGACTTCACGTTCGACCTGCACTTCGCCTGCACGGTCCAAACAACCCAATTCACTCTGGACAAAACGAGAACAAGAGTTTAACTGTAGAGCCTCCTCAACGCACTCTATGCAGAGAAATTCAACTGCACTCTATGCAAGAATCTCCTGGCTCAACCAGAGAAACAATTGAAACTCATTCACTCATTCTCTCAGGTTTCGAACCTGATATGCAATCACATAAGAAACATATAAAAGATAAGCATATAAAGAAGCAAGTATGCAGCAAAATAACATCAACAACACAAAGAACTCAAACACAGCCATGAAATTGAATCAAGAGTCCCTTCTATTAATTCAATCTGTACATGGGGTTTCTTCACGAATTCTCTACTCTGTTCTCTCTTGCTCTCTAGGCTAATGCTCCTTGAATCTGAATGCTCCTTCGTTACAATGATACAAGGGAGGGTGTCTATACTCCGTTTTCCCTCTCAAAAGCAAAACTGTCTAATCTACAGTTAATTCCTATCTACTTGCATTAAGTCAAAGTAAATGCCTCAGCTACCTAAGGATGAGAGCTTATCCACTCTAGGTCCATTACAAGGTATAAGTGCGCTTCATCACATCAACGTATTAATGTTTGGCGCAACCCTATTACAATTCTCACAAAATTTGAATGCCGACGTTCTCCAGCTGTCTCTTTTCCTTCACACGCTGGCTCGCTTAATTAAGTGTGGATTCTCCTACATCATACTCCTCGGCTCAAAAGATTTCATGGGCTCCTGTCCATGAGTTGTTGCACGGTATGACCATGCTTTTTTATTTCTGCCTCTGTCTCCTAGATGGCATCCTCCACTGGGTGGTTCTTCCACTTCACCAGGTATTCAAAATACTGTTTCCTCCTGGTCTTCTTTCCAACTTGTTTATCCAGTATGCAATCCATCTGCGGTTTCTGTGCAACTGGTAGTTGTTTTTGCCACTGGACTATAGGTTCCTCGTTTCCAGTGTCTGCTTCTTCAATCCTGTAGGGGTATAAATCCAAAATGTTGAAAATCAGAGATATCGCGATGCCCTTCGACAACTCAAGCTCATATGCATTTTTACCAAATTTCTTCAGGATTCGGCAGGGTCCAATTTTCTTCAACTTGAGCTTGTTGTATGTTCCCCTTGGGAACCTTTCTTTCCTCAAGTGCGCCAGAACCATGTCCCCAACTTCAAACTGAAGCTGCCTTCTCCTCTGATCGGCTCTGCGCTTATATTCCTGATTTGTCTTCTGCAGTCGCTGCTTAACCTCTGCGTGAAGTTCTTGCATCGCTTCAGTGAATTCTTCAGCTCTCACATTGCTAGTCTCAGCCCGTTCTGGCTCCCTGAGCTCAGACACTCCTCTCGGCTGTGTTCCATACAAAATCTGGAATGGGCTCTTTCCTGTACTCCGATTCATTGAATCATTGTACGTGAATTCTGCCTGGGGTAGGATCTGATCCCAACTGCTGTGATGCTCCATCACCAGAATTCTCAACAGATCCCCCAAGATTTTGTTGACCACTTCTGTCTGACCATCTGTCTGCGGATGGTATGCAGAACTGAAGGCCAAGTTCGTCCCCAGCTTCTTCCATAGCGTCCTCCAAAAATGACCTGTGAACTTGGTATCCCGATCCGAGACTATGCTTCTCGACAATCCATGCAATCGAACAATCTCTTTAAAAAACAAATTTGCGACGTGAGTAGCATCGCTGGTCTTATGACACGGTATGAAATGTGCCATCTTCGAGAACCTATCCACCACAACAAAGATGGAATCAACACCACGCTGTGTTCTCGGTAAACCCAACACAAAGTCCATGCTAATGGCTTCCCATGGCCTCTCGGGTATGGGAAACAGCTGATAGAACCCTGTGTTATGCTTTTGTCCCTTCGCGTGTTGACAAATTCTGCATTGGTCAACAAATCACTTCACATCTCCACGCATACCTGGCCAAAAATACGATTCGCTCAACTTTGCAAATGTTTTGTCATGCCTGAAATGACCTGCTAGTCCACCGCTGTGCTTTTCTCGTACCAAATTCTCTCTCATAGAACAATCCGGAATGCACAACTGATTGCCCTTGAACAACAATCCATCCTGTATCAAGAAATCTATCCATGGGCTCCTATCCCTGAGGACTGGGTTCTCGGCTTCTTCATAAGCCTCTCCGAAATCAGCATCACCTGTATACATCTCCGTCAGGTTCTCAAAACCTAGCGTTTTGATCCTGAACTCTTGCAGCAACAAGCACTTCTTGCTCAAGGCATCAGCCACCTTGTTCGCAGTCCCCGAAATGTGCTTGATCACGAATGTAAAATTCTGCATGTACTCTACCCACTTCGCATGC
The DNA here is from genome assembly GCA_009831015.1 of Picea engelmannii. NCBI lineage: Eukaryota > Viridiplantae > Streptophyta > Pinopsida > Pinales > Pinaceae > Picea > Picea engelmannii. Next base: position 133,603 of record ML818366.1, on the reverse strand, counting down.
TTCTGGTTCAGCTTGTCCTGCTCACTTACGAATTGCAGTGCGTGATTATCACTGTATAACACGAATTCCTTGGGTATCAAGTAATGCCTCCACTTTTTCAATGCCTGTATGATGGCATATAACTCTTTATCATATGTGGAGTACTTCAGCTTGGCATCATCCAGCTTCTCGCTGTAATACGCCACAGGCCTGTCATCCTGACTCAAGACCCCTCCAACAGCATATCCACTGGCATCACATTTCACCTGGAAGGTTTTCTGAAAATCTGGCAACACTAGAATAGGCTGCTCAGTAATCTTCCGCTTCAACAGATTGAAGCTCTTTTCAGCCTCGGTTGTCCACTGGAAAACTTTATGCCTCTTTTTCACAGTGTCCATCATTGCAGCACTAATTCCACTGAAATTCCGTATGAATTTCCTATAGAAGCTTGCCAAACCATGGAAGCTCCTTACCTAAAAAATATTCCTCGGCGATGGCCAATTCCTGATTACATCAACCCTCTCAGGATTCATCTTCAATTCATTTTCCGAAATTACAAAACCCAGATATATGAGTTCTGTCTGCATGAAGGAGCATTTCTTCAAATTAATCAACAGCTTCTCCTGCTGTAGCCTTCTCATCACAATGGCCAAATGTTTTAAATATTCATCCCTGGTTTTACTGAAAATCAGTATATCATCCAGGTACACCACCACAAATTTGCCAATGAATTCCCGTAGGACTTCATTCATCAGCCTCATAAAAGTGTTGGGTGCATTTGTCAAGCCAAATGGCATGACCAGCCATTCGTACAAACCCTCGTTTGTCTTGAACGTTGTTTTCCATTCATCTCCCTCTCTCATCCGGATCTGATGATATCCGCTCTTGAGATCTATCTTCGAAAAATAATTTGCCCCACTCAGGCAATCCATCAAGTCGTCCATCCTCGGCAATGGAAACCTGTACCTGATGGTGATTTTATTTATCGTCCTGGAGTCTGTACACATCCTCCAGCCTCCGTCCTTCTTCGGACTCAGTACTGTCGGAACAACACATGGACTAAGACTTTCCCTTACTAGTCCTTTGTCCTGCAGATCCTGTACCTGCCTCTTGACCTCCTCGTTCTCCTGAGGTGTCAACCTGTACGCTGCCTTATTTGGTAGACTTGCTCCGGGTATGAGGTCAATGTGGTGACTCACACTCCTTATCGGTGGAAACGAACGAGGTAGTTCGTCCACTATGATGTCAGCAAACTCTCCGAGTAGTCGCTGAATCTCCTCTGGCAAGTCGTCCACTCTTGTGCTTGTTAGAACAACCCTCGGCTTCCTGACAACAAAGAACTGTGGATCTTCATCCTTCTCCAGCTCTGTGAGAAGCTCTTTCCCACTCATGAGAAGTATTTGGCTATTTACCTCCGGCTTTACTTCCCGATATTTATCTTTTATCGGAAGCAACTTATGGAGTCTCCCATCCTTCTCCAAGGTGTATGTGTTCATCCTCCCATCATGAACAACATTTCTATCATACTGCCATGGTCTACCCAGCAGTATGTGGCATACATCCATGGGAATGACGTCACACAAAATMTCGTCATGATAATTCCCAATTTTAAATTTAACTAAGCACTATTTAGTGACACTTACCCAGTGTCCTTTTTGTAACCACGAGACCCTATATGGACTCGGGTGCTTAGTTGTTTCCAGCTCCAGCTTTTCCACCATCTCAGCTGCAACAAGATTATCAGTGCTCCCGCTGTCAATGACGACTTTGCATTTTTTGTCCTTAGCTGTGCAAGCCGTTCTGAACAGTCTGCTCCTCTGCCCTGAGTTGTCCACCTCTTTCTCAGGTGTCAAAAGGATCTTATGTATCCCAAGCGATCTTCCGCTGTCAACACCTTCTGACTCAGCATCATGCTTCTGTGCCTCAGTGATGTGAGTTCCTCCTCTATCCATTTTTCTCTCTGGACAATCCACGGCTTTATGACCATCTTTACCACACGTGAAACATGTGATAGCTCCCCCTCTGCCTCTTCCTCTACCTCGGGTACGAGGAAAAGTATTTGCATCAACATACCCTCCTTGCTGATCATCTTGCTGTCTCCTCGGCTCAGTATTTTTTTGCCTCTGCTGTGAGGTTCCACCTCTTTCATCTCTTCCCTGAGGTCTCTTCCAATCATCCTGGGACTTTTGAATTTCTTTCTGGGCAATCGCCTTGCCTCTAGGATGGCTCCTGCCTCGGCCTCGCTGTCCCTGCTTGCGGCTCAGCTTTTCTTCTGCTTTCAGAGCCATCTGGTACGCATCCTCAACAGTGCAGATGGTAACCATGCTTAACTCGTCCTGAATATCATACATGAGACCATTCAGGTATCTCGCCACCTTTTCGTCATCACTTTCCCGATGAACTGCTCGAATGTTGAGCCTGTAGAATTTCTCGGTGTAATCTTTCACCGTCATCAACTTCTGTCGCAGGTTTTGCATGCGCCTGAACAAAGTGATCTGGTAATCCCTCGGAATGAACTTCGCCTTCATCTTGGCGATCATCCTATCCCAGCTTTTGATCTTCTGTTTTCCCTTGGAACGCCTGTCTACCTGCAGCTCGTCCCACCATAATGCTGGATGTCCCTTCAACTTGGTGACATCATGTCTCACCTTCTTGTCCTCTTCGATGTCCTCATAGTCGAAGTAGGTTTCAAGTGCTCGGATCCAATCCAGAAACTCCTCTGCATTTAGACTTCCCTCATAAATGGGAATGTCCATCTTCATCTTCGAGCTCATCCTCGAAATGGCTTTGATCAACCTCTCTGTCGAGGCATCTTCTGTTGATATTTCTTCTTCAGCGTGTCCAGCTTCCTCTTCAATCTCAGGATCGCTGAACTCTCCTGCGTCAGCTCCACGCCTCTGGGTGGTCTCCATATCTTCGAGTCTCGCCCTGAGATCTCGTATCTGACGTTCCATTTCTGCATTCCCTGCTGGATTTCCTGTTGGTCTACCCCTTCTTCGGGCATCCCTGTCTTCACGATTAGGTGACTGCCTTTCTCTTCGTGGTGGCATTATATCTTCTCTATCCCTGCTTCAGAAAGCAAAGAATCCCGCTCTGATACCACTTGGTGCTACCCTGCTCTCACAGCAGGCGACTGCCTCCACCAGGACCTTCTTTCTCTCAATGGCCCGAAGAGTCAATGCTCTCCCAACTCCCCTCAGGAGCCTTTGTTCCCACAGGTTACTCCTTCGCGGAACTATGCTAGTGTTTTGGGAGATCGGGTCTCGCGATATCGCGAAACTTGCAACACACCTCCTAGCAACCGAACGCCGAGATCCCGATTCCTGATGATCAGTAGTCAACCTCGGGTTATCGCTACTCGCGATTCCGAAGACCTGCTCTTCCAACCCGCGAACTCCGAACACGCGATGCCACGTGTGATACCCCACACAACCTCCGTAGGACCCGTCACGACTCGCGCTCTCACGGTCCCTCCGCGCTCCCTTTAGTGCCGAAATCGCCGAAGTGCCGAGACTCGTTTCTGCCCGTTCTTGAAGACTTCTTCCTTCAAGAAGTTCAAGTCGTCGATTCTCTTCCTCTTGAAGAATCCTCGGCTTTCCCACCTTTGTCCTATGTAACTAAACCAAAAGTGATATCCCTCCTGCGCTTTTGGTCCTCTGACTCCTTCGGAGAACTTTCGAACACTCTCTCTCTGTACTCGACTTCAACCTTCACCAACCCTCTATGGCGCTGAAGATTTTCAGAATCTGTGCACTCGCAGTCACAGCTATTCCAACCTCCCCTTCTCAGACTTGCTACTGAGACTTCACGTTTGACCTGCACTTCGCCCGCACGGTCCAAACAACCCAATTCACTCTGGACAAAATGAGAACAAGAGTTTAACTGTAGAGCCTCCTCAACGCACTCTATGCGAAGAAATTCAACTGCACTCTATGCAGGAATCTCCTGGCTCAACCAGAGAAACAATTGAAACTCATTCACTCATTCTCTCAGGTTTCGAACCTGATATGCAATCACATAAGCAGCATATAAAAGATAAGCATATAAAGAAGCAAGTATGAAACAAAATAACATCAACAACACAAAGAACTCAAACACAACCATGAAATTGAATCAAGAGTCCCTTCTATTAATTCAATCTGTACATGGGGTTTCTTCACGAATTCTCTACTCTGTTCTCTCTTGCTCTCTTGGCTAATGCTCCTTGAATCTGAATGCTCCTTCTTTACAATGATACAAGGGAGGGTGTCTATACTCCGTTTTCCCTCTCAAAAGCAAAACTGTCTAATCTACAGTTAATTCCTATCTACTTGCATTAAGTCTAAGTAAATGCCTCAGCTACCTAAGGACGAGAGCTTATCCACTCTAGGTCCATTACAAGGTATAAGTGCGCTTGATCACATCAACGTATTAATGTTTGGCGCAGCCCTATTACAATTCTCACAAAATTTGAATGCCGACGCTCTCCAGCTGTCTCTTTTCCTTCACGCGCTGGCTCGCTTAATTAAGTGTGGATGCTCCTGCATCATTCAAACACTAGATCCAGGTGTGTCACGCGGAGGAGTGGTGCATGCATTCCTTTCGCTCATGCCTTATTTGAGGTACCCGTTTCCGCTTCTGCACTGGCCTCATCCTTGTCCCTGGCTGCGATGTCTGTGTGGTGCACCATTACTGCACAGGTCTCTACACTTCCTCAACATAGCAAGTTGGGATACCCTCACAGAGCTTGCACCTTATCTTGTCTATTTCTTTAGGCTCCAGGGATGTCATGGTGTCTTTCGGGCATGGAATTTCCTCTATGTAGTAGGTTAGGAAGTCCTCTTCAAGATTTCCCCTCAAGCTGCTTACATCTTCAATATAAGGATCAATTGGAGGGTTTTCTTCTGGCTTGATGTCTGTGGGCTACCAATTATCCAGAACTGGTAGGGTCTAAGCTCTTTTCTTTGTCGCAGACTCAATTAATCGAGCATGGGGTGGGAGACGGGCGACCCTCGCTCTATGTCGAAGAATAGAGTTTTCCAACAAGAGTGCTTGTTCCATATGCTACATGTGCTGTCTATGAGAAGTGTGGGTGTGCCAAGCTGACCCGCGTCGAGGCTTGCCTTGCTCCCTAGGCATAGTGGAGGAGGCTTGAGAATAACACTCACTCGGACTTGACAGGACACAGCAAAAAACACACCAGAGCTTACAAATGGTGGGAAGTTTCACAGAAAGAATGATCCAACTGTGTCCAGACCTCTTTGCTTTCATATTTTTTTGGGACGGCTGCACCTGGCATCTCTTTAACTCAGCCATACTTAATGCCTACATTTTCGACTCTTTCGTGCGAGGGAAAAGTCTGCCTGTCATCCGGAGGTCAGCTGTAATGGCCT